>PVKM010001046.1:0-86277 GCA_004027735.1 Carollia perspicillata
GGCCATTCTTACTGGTGTAAAGTGGTATCTCATTGTGGTTTTAATTTGCATTTCTCTGATGGCTAGCGACATTGAGCATCTTTTCATGTGTCTCTGAATCCTCTGTATGTCCTCCTTGGAGAAATGCCTGTCCAAGTCCTTTGCCCATTTTTTAATTGGGTTGCTTGTCTTCTTGGAGTGGAGTCATGTAAGTTCTTTGGATATTTTGGAGATTAAACCCTTGTCTGAGGTATCATTGGCAAATATGCTTTCTCATATAGTTGGGTCTCTTTTTATTTTAATGCTGTTTTCTTTAGCTGTGCAGAAGCTTTTTAATGAGATCCCATTTGCTTATTCTTTCCTCTATATCCCTTGCTCTGGGGGACATATCAGTAAAAATGTTGCTGTGTGAGATATCTGAGATTTTCCTGCCTATGTTCTCCTCTAGGATTTTAATGGTGTCACGGCTTACCATGTTCATGTATGGGAAGAATTAACATCATCAAAATGTCCATGTTACCCAAAGCAATATACAGATTCAATGCAATACCTATCAAAGTACCAATGGCATATTTCATAGACATAGAACAAACACTTCAAAAGTTTATATGGAACCATAAATGACCCTGAATAGCAGCTGCAATTTTGAGAAAGAAAAACAATGTAGGAGGGATCACAATACCTGATACCAAACAGTATTACAAGGCCACTGTAATCAAAACAGCATGGTACTGGCATAAAAACAGGCACATAGGCAGAATGGAACAGAACAGAGAGCCCAGAAATAAACCCTGTCACTATAGTCAGTTAATATTCGACAAAGGGGGCAACACCATAAAATGGAGTATAAATAGTCTCTTCAACAAATGGTGTTAGGAGAACTGGACAGCTATGTGCAAAAAAATGAAACTCAAGCACCAACTTACACCATACACAAAAATAAATTCAAGATGGATAGAATAATTCTTAACATGTCTCTATTATTACCTACCCAATTAATCAGAATATAAGTCACCATGGAAAACAGTATGGAATTTCCTCAGTAAACTAAAAATGGAACTGCCTTTTGACCCAGCAATTTCACTGCTGGGATTATACCCTGGGAACCCTGAAACACCATTCCAAAAGAATCTATGCACCCCAATGTTCATAGCAGCACAATTTACAATAGCCAAGTGTTGGAAGCAACCTAAGTAAATGTCCATCAGTAAATGAATGGATCAAAAAACTATGGTTCATGTACACAATGGAATACTACACAGCAGAAAGAAAGAAGGAGTTCCTACCCTTTATGAGAGCATGGATGGATCCGGAGAGCATTATGCTAAGTGAAATAAACCAGGCAGTGAGGGACAAATACCATATGATCTTACCTTTTACTGGAACCTAATCAACAAAAGAAAAAAGCAAGCAAAATATAACCAGATACATTGAAATTAAGATCAATCTAACAGTAACCAGGTGGGAGGGGATAATGGGGGAAAGGTTTTCAGGAACAACTATAGAGGACACATGGACAAAAGCAAGGGGTGGTGGAAGCAAGGGAGGTAGGTGGAAATGACTGGGGTTGTGGGGAGTGTGGGGAGGAAACACAAACAACTGTAACTGAACAACAACAAAATAATTTTAAAGAATCAGAATAAATATACTGAATTTTATAAATATATATGAATAATGATATACATATAGGATTGATTATATATAATAAATGTATATAAACAAATATAATGCTTATACTCATATGAATATGTCTATATAAAGTTGCTCGGTCTTGAATAACAATTCATCCTCTCTTCAATTAAAGCTTGCATGTCTCACTTGGGCCATGAATTCTGGTTTGGAGACTATGCTACCAGTCACTTCTAAGTTAAAATTGAGAAAAGTAGGCCACTTTGGGCAACTCCTGTGTTCCTTCTTCTAACAGATACTTATTGAATACCTATTGTACAACAGGTTTTCTGCTTTTTTTCAAATTTTTAATATATATTTTATTGATTATGATATTACAGTTGTCCCATTTCCCCCCCTTCATCCCCCTCCACCCTGCACACCCTCTCCCACCCACATTTCCCCTCTTTAGTTCACGTTCATGTGTCATGTTCTTTAGCTTCTACATTTTCCATACTATTCTTACCCTTGCCCTGTTTATTTTCTACCTACCCTCTATGCTTCTTATTCCCTGTACCTTTTCCCCCTTCCTCCTCCTCCCACTCCCCTGTTGCTAACCCTCCATGTGATCTCCATTTCTGTGGTTCTGTTCCTGTTCTAGTTCTTTGCTTAGTTTGCTTTCGTTTTAGGTGTGGTTGTTAATAATTGTGAGTTTGCTGCCATTTTACTGTTCATATTTTTTATCTTCTTTTTCTTAGATAAGTCCCTTTAATACTTCATATAGTAAAGGCTTGGTGGTGATGAACTCCTTGAATTTGACCTTATCTGAGAAGCACTTTATCTGTTCTTCCATTCTAAATGAAACCTTTGCTGAATAGAGCAGTCTTGGATGTAGGTCCTTGCCTTTCATGACTTGAAATACTTTTTGCCAGCCCCATTTTTGCCTGTAAGTTCTCTTTTGAGAAATCAGCTGACAGTCTGATGGGAACTCCTTTGTAGGTGACTGTCCCCTTATCTCTTGCTGCTTCTAGAATTCTCTCCTTTATTTTAATCTGGGCTAATGTAATTCTGATGTGCCTTGGTGTGTTCCTCCTTGTATTCAACTTCTTTGGGACTCTCTGAGCTTCCTGGACTTCCTGGGAGTCGATTTCCTTTGCCAGATTGGAGAAGTTCTACTTTATTGTTTGTTCAGATAATTTTTCCACTTGTTGCTCTTCCTCTTCCCCTTCTGGTACCCCTATAATTCGGATGTTGGAATGCTTAAAGATGTCCTGGAGGTTCCTAAGCCTCTCCTCATTTTATTGAATTCTTATTTCTTCATTCTTTTCTGTTTGGTTGTTTCATTCTTCCTTCTGGTCCACTCCATTGATTTGAGTCCCAGTTTTCTTCCCATTACTATCGGTTCCCTGTGCATTTTCCTTCATTTCACTTAGTGTAGCTTTCATTTTTTCATCTAATTTGCAACCAAATTCAACCAATTCTGTGAGCATCCTGATCACCCGTGCTTTGAACTGTGCATCTGAGAGGCTGGCTATCTCTTGGTTGCTTAGTTGTATTTGCTGTGGAGCTTTGATCTGTTCTTCCATTTGGGCCATTTTTTTGTCTTTTCGCACCTGTTATATATGAGGGGCAGAGCCTTAGGTGTTCACCAGGGCAGAGCAATCCATTTGCTGGGTTATGATGATATATGTGGGGGCACAGTCTGAGAGGTAACAATGTCACTTGCTCTGCTCTCTGCTACTGCATCTCAGTCACTTTTGCCACTTCCCCCAAGCAAACTGGGCCATTCTGGTGCTGTCTCCTGGGTGGGTGGGCTTGTATATGCTCTAGAACCCTGTGGGTCTCTCCAACAAACTCTCCTATGAGGCTGGGAATCTCTCCCTGTGCCTCACCCCCACAGGTGTTTTCAATCAGTGTTTTGAGGCTTCATTTTCTTCACTGGAACCCTGGGTTGCGCAATCTGTCTCACTCCCCAATTTTGCCTGGTTTATCTGCACGCAAATGTGGGACTGCCTGGTCAGCCAGCCACCTTGCGTGCCGTGTCTCCCTTCACAATTGCCGCCTCACTGGGTCTGCCCATTGCTACCTCGAGCCTGGGGTCTGCCGGCTGCTACCTTGCCCACCCAGTGCCACTGCTTTTTTTTTTTTTGCCACAACCTCTCCCTGCCCAGCTGCTTGACTCCACCCCTCCTACCAGTCTGGATGAATGTGTCTGTTTTATCTCCTTGGTTGTTGGACTTTCGGACTTCTGTACAGTTCAATTTTCTGTCAGTTCTGGTTGTTATTTTGTTTCTAAATTTTTGTTGTCCTTATTTTGGTTTTGTAAGGAAGCACAGTGTGTCTACCTACCTATTCCTCCATCTTGGCTGGAAGTCCAGGCCTTCTGATTTAATTAAGCTGTGTTCCTGATGATTATCTTCTGTGACTAAGTTAACTTTCTCCATTTCTCATGATTTTAAGTCCTGTCATTACCTATATATTGCCAAGGAGAAAACTGAGTCACAGAGAGTTTAAATAATTAGACCAGGGTCTATAAATCAATCTGGGGAGAATTGAGATCTTAATAATGTTGAATATTCTGATCCATATATCTTACTATTTATTTAGTCACTTTAATTTCTCTCAGTGGTGTTTTGTAGTTTTCAGTGTATAAAACTTGAATTTATTTTATGAAGTTTACTTATGAGTGTTTTATTCCTTCTTACGCTATTGTAAAGTGGATTTTTTTTTGTTTTGTTTTGTTTATGGATATAGATGAATTGCAATTTATTTTTATATATTTGTATTGCATTTTATGACCTTGCTAAACTTGTTCATTAGTTCTAGAAGTTGTGTGTGTGTGTGTTAGGATTTCCTCCATGTAGAATTTTGTCATCTATAAATAAAAATAGTATTGTCTTTCCTTCTGATCTGGATGCCTTTCTTACTTTCTTCCTTTTTTTTTTTTTTTTTTTTTTTTTTTTTTTTTTTTTTTTTTTTGCCTAACTACATTGGCAATTATACTTCCAGTATAATAGTGAATAAAAGTGGTAAAAGGGGTTATCTTTTAAATAGTTAGTTACCTTTTAAATAACACATATGTCAAAGAAGTTAAAAGAAAAATTACATGGTCATTTTAAATGAATTAAAATGAGAATTCATCATATAAAAAATTGTGAGATGTTACATTCAAGAAAGCATTCAGCCTTCTTCAACCAAGTATGATATTAGCTGTAGATTTTTTGTAGATGCTTCTTACCAAGTTGAAACAGTTCTATTCTATTCCTAGTTTATTGAGAGTTTTATCAGGAATAGATGGTAGTTTGTCAAATACATTTTATGTATTTATAAAATAACCACATGGATTTTTTTAGTTTGTTGATATGCTGAATTACAACTGATTGCTACTTGAGAGTTAAACCAAATTTGCATTCTTAAGATAAACACCCAGAAATATGTGATTATCTTTACATTATTATATTTGTCCTTATCAAATATCATTGGATTCAAGTTACTAATATTTTATTTAAAATGTGTGTATCCATATTCTTGAGCAAAGTTGATCCATAGTTATCTTTTTTTTTTGGTAATCTTTTTGGTTTTGGTATTAGAGTAATATTTTCTTCCTAAAATGAAATGGGGAGTATTCTCTCATTTTCAATTTTCTAGAAATGTTTGTATAGAATTAGTTATATTTCTTCTTTAAATGTTTAGTAAAATTCACCTGAGAAATTATCTGAGCTTAGAGTTTTCTCCATGGGATGATTTTTAATTAAAATTTCAGAGTCTTTAAAAGCCATAATAGTTAACTTGATAATGTTAACTATTTTTTTCTTCAATGTGATTTGGTAGTTTGTGTATTTCAAGCAATTTGTGCATTTCATTGAAGTTGTTTATAATATTCTGTTAATATTATTTAAATATTTGTAGAATCTCTGATTATGGCATATCTCTCATTCCTGACATTATTTGTATTTTTAATTTTTTCCCAGCTAGAGGTAAATTAATTATATTGATCTCAAAAAAAAATTTTTGTTTTATTAATTTATTCTGTTTCCCATTGCATTGTTTTCTGTTCTGTTTTTTATTATGTTCTTTCTTCTTTGTATTGAGATGGCTCTTTCTTATTTCATTCTTCCAAATGAAAGCTTAAGATTTGGATTTAAGAATTTTCTTTTATTATAATATGAGCATTTAGTGCTATGAGTTTTTCTCATCTGCTTTAGCGGCATCTCACAAATTTTCTTTATTTGAATTTTCATTTTATTTCATTTTATAGTACTTTGCAATTTTCCTTATAACTTCATCTTTGACACCTGTGTTATTTAGAAGAATGCTATTTAGCTTCCAAATATTTTGGGATTTTCCAGAGAATTTTTTTTAGTTACAGTTTTCTAATTTAACTAGATTGTGGTTGAAAAACACACTTTATGTGGTTTGAGTCCTTTTAAATTTACTGAGTTTTCTATGACCCAGAATATGGTTTATTGTGATAAATATTACATGTGCCCTTGAGAAGAATGTATATTCTAATATTGTTGGGTGGGGTGTTCTATAAATGTCAATTGATCATTTGTTGACAGTGTTATTCAAATCTTCTATTGTCTTCCAAAACTCCCCTCTAATTGTTCTATCAATTATTGAGAGAAGGGTATTCAAATATATGATCATAACTGTTGCTCTGCCCATTTCTAGTAGAGTTCTAGTGATTCTTGTTTTACGTATTTTGAAACTGAGTTCAGAAAGATTCAGAGAGATTGTTATATCCTTTTTATGCACTGACTTCTTTGTCATTAGGAAGTAGCCTTCTTCTTTGTCATTAGGAAGTAGTCTTCATTAGTCCTAATAATATTCTTTGCTCAGAAATCTGATTTGTTTGATATTAATGTAACCACCCCAGCTGTTTTCAGAATAGTGTCCATATGGCCTATATTTTTTTATCTTTTAAAACTATTGTCTTTATATTTGGAATGCATTTTTTTGTAGACAGAATATATTTGGGTCTTGCATTTTAAGTCTAATCTGACAATCTTTTGCCTTTTATTTTGGGTATTCACACCATTAACATTTAATGTGACTATTTATATGGTTGTACACTCATATGTCACTTAACAATGAGGATACATTCTTAAAAATGTGTTTAGGTGATTTCAACGTTGTGTGAACATTATAGAGTGCACTTCCATAAATCTAGGTTGAACCGCCTACTACATGCCTAGGCTGTATGGTCCAATCTATTGCTTCTAGGCTACAAGCCTGTACAACATGATACTGTACTGAATACTATAAGCAATTATAGCATAATGATATAAGTATTTGTGTATCTACACTTATTTAAAAAGAAAAAGAATAGTAAACATATGGTATAAAAGATAAAGTGTGTTTGTTGGGGTTCAGACATGCACGCACCTGCCAGTGGGATGTCTGTAGATGGAAGTGCTGCTGTGGATGGGAGCACACACCTCAGGAGTAGGGAAGGGAGGAAGGGTGAGAGAAGGGGAGAGAAAGGGAAAGTAGAGATCAAATGAGACCCAGAGAAATCTGAAGATGGCAGCAAGGTAGGTGGTAGCTGAACCCACTTGCTTGTGCACCCAACTGGGACACCTAGGAGAGGGAGAGAAACATCAATGAGTGGTTACCTCTTTTGTGTGCCCTATCAGGGACCTGGCCCACAATCCAGGCATGTGCCCTGACTAGGAATCGAACCAGTGACCCTTTGGTTCACAGGCCAGCACTTAATCCACTGAGCTACACCAGCCAGGGCTGTTTGATTTTATTGTTTGACTGGTTTTCTTTGTTCTCCCTTTCATATTGCTTTTTAATTTCTCTCCCTTCACTCATATTCCTATAACACACTACTCTTGGTCTTTTACTTTTTATTCTCTTTATTCAGATCATATATTTCTTTTCCTATTATTGTTGTTCCCATTCCCACACAGCACCCTTCCCTGGTATTGGTCCATTTTACTATCTTCCTGAGCTTGATTATTGTTGTGGTTAACTTCATTCTCTTGCATGCTACACTGAATTTCTATTCCTTACTCTCACTATATCTCACCATCTAACCTAGTATAAGTGTTCCTCTTAGTAGACTCAGCTCACATTCCTTTTCTCCTCTAATAAGAGTCTTATCTCTTTTTCACCTATTAAAAAAGTGGCTAGTTGGATGAAATATCATGGTTATTGCTATACTTCTCCAAAGGATCTCTTATCTGTTCTCCACTTTTTGGTACCTTAAATCCCAAAGAATACTCAACTGCTGTCATAATCCACTCCACCTTCACCCTACCCCAGATCACATACAAGATAAGGTGGGAGTTGTTAATACCAGTAAACCTTCTGGAGGATAGAGCCCACCAGCAAAGGAGCCACCAATGGGTAAAACCCAAGTACAACAAGAAAACCTACTCAAATGGAAAAAAAGAGCAACCACACAAGATCAAAGAGACAACACCACTGAGTACCACAGAATTCCTACCACAGAAGTTTACCCTACAAACACAGATAGCAAAGCAGCACATCAGGAATTATAGAAACAAACAAAGAGTCACCTAAAATGGGGAGATGAAGAAAGAACCTCAATAGAAAACAATGGAAGACTCTCCACTACAAGAGATAAATGAAATGGAGATAATCAAACTATCAAATATAGAATTCAAAAGAAGGGTTATAAGGATGCTCAAGGAACTCACTGACAACTACAAGGAACTGAGTGAGAATTACAACAGTATGAAAAAGGAAATAGAAACTACAAACAAGAATCAGGAAGAAATGAAGAATACAATTTCTGAAATAAAAAACACACTAGAAGGTATTGTAAGCAGGCTGGATGAAGCAGAGGACCAAATTAGTGAGCTGGAAGACAAAGTAGAAAGAAATACCAGGTAGAGTAGCTGCATAAAAAAAAGACTAAAAAAACCACAAAGATATGTAGGAGACCATTCTGCATGGAATGGGCCCAGCTCCCAGTGGAAAGCAAGGTCCAATGCACAGGACCCATGTCCATGGATAGGTTCTCCCATGGGGAATCAGACCTGCATTGTACCTAGACTGCTTTGAGACTTGCTTTTGCTAAAACTCCCTCACCCTGAATTGAGATAGCAAGTGCTTACTGTAACTTACTAAAATCCAAGCTAAACCTTGCAAGGATGAGTGTAACTGGTTCAACTACTTTTCCCTTTTTCTTTTACAAATATCCTTCTTCTGTATGTGATTAGCATCATCACCTCCTTTGTTTTCTGTAAAAGGTAACCTCCTAAAGCAAACCCATGCATAGTAAATGAGGACCATCATGTAATGTGCCCAGAAAAGAAATAAAGGCCAGTCACAGCAAGAGCCAAGGCTTTTTTCCTCTTGAGAGAAAAGCCATGCTATCCCTTTTCCTCCACAGGACTCAGTAGTCCGTGTGAATTTCTCATGCCTCATCTACAATGTGGCAGACCCCATGAGCCAGGGTCTGCATCGAAGATAGCTTAAGGGAACTGAATGACAACATGAAATGCAACAACATTCTAATCATAGGAATACCAGAAGAAGAAGAAAAGGAGCAAGGGATAGAAATCCTATTTGAAAAATAATCACAGAAAACTTTACGAATTTGCAGAGGTGAAAAAACCACACAAGCTCAGGAAGTAAGAGAGTCCCAATCAAGATGAACCCAAAGAGGCCCACTCCAAGATACATCACCATTAAAGTGCCAAGTTTTAAAGACAAAGAGAGAATCTTAAAAGCAGCAAGAGAGAAACAGGAAAATATACAAAGGAGCTCCAATAAGACTAGCAACAGATTTCTCAACAGAAAGTGGCAAGAAATATTGCAAGTATGAAAAGCAAAGGCTTGACACCAAGACTACACAGTGTCACACAGTGAAGTCATAAGTCACAGTGTCTACACAGTGAAGCTCTCAATTAAAAAGGAAGGCCAAATAAGGAGTTTCCCAGACAAAAGAAGGCTAAAAGAATATACCTCCATCAAACAAGCACTGCAAGATATGCTAAAGGGGCTGCTATAAAAAAGGAAGGAAAAGAGTGAGAGACAGAGGAACAGAGGTACAAATGGGGAAAAATGAATAAGTACTTGTCAATAATAACCTTAAATGTGAATGTATTAAATATTCAAGTCAAAAGACATAGGGTAGCTGACATGATAAGAAAACATGACCCACCCATATGTCACCTACAAGAGACCCTCTCAGAATCAAAGACCTACACAGACTGAAAGCGAAGGGTTGGGAAAAAAAATATTCCAAGCAAATAGGGAATAAAATCTGAGGTAGCAATATTTATATCAGACAAAATAGATTTCAAAACAGAGGCCATATAAAGAGATACTGAAGAACACTCAGTTCACTCAGTGTTCTTCAGTGAACTTCAGTATTATGAAGTCCTTCATAATACTCAAGGGAAGAATCCGTCAAGAAGACATAAACATTGTAAATATATATGCACCAAATATAGGCACACCCAAATATATAAGCAAAATCCTGGAAGACTGCAAAAAATATAGAGAAAGCAATACACTTATATTAGGGGATTTTAACACTCCACTGTCAAAAATGGATAGATCTTCCAAACAAAATATCAACAAGGATATTGTGGCATTGAACAATGCCCCAGATCAAATATACTTAACAGATATATGTACAACTTTCATCCCAAAGAAGCAAAATACACATTCTTTTCAAATGTACATGGAACATTCTTTTTAAAAACTTTTTAAAAAATTGTTGTTCAAGTACAGTTGTCTCCATTTTCCTCCCACCACTACAACCCCACCCCAGCCATCCCCACTTCCCACACTTCATCCTACCTCACTTTGGTTTTGTCCATGTGTCCTTTACAGATGTTCCTGAAAACCCTTTCCCATTTACCCCCCATTATCCCCTCCCACATCCCCTCTGGTTACTATCAACTTGTTCTTAATTTCAGTGTCTATAGTTATATTTTGCTTCCTTGTTTCTTTTGTTGATTGGGTTCCACCTATAGGTGAGATCATATGATATTTGTCTTTCACCTCCTGGCTTACAATGGAACATTTTCAAAGACCACGGAACATTTTCAAAGAGAGACCACATGATAGGACACAAAATAAGCCTCAATGAATTCAAGAAAATTAAAATCATATCAGACCACGATGGCTTGAAACAAGAAACCAACCTCAAGGAAAAAACTCAAAACCACTCAAATTCATAGAGATGTAACAGCATGGTATTAATTAAACACTGCATAGGTTAATAATGAGGTCAAGGAAGAGATAAAAATTTTCTGGAAACAAATGAAAATGAACACACAACGGACCAAAACTTATGGGACACAGAAAAGGCAGTACTGAGAGGGAAGTTCATAGTGACACAGGCCTAATTAAAAAAAAAAAAATAGAAACATTTCAAATAAAAAACCTAGCCCTATATCTATAAGAACTGGAGGAACAACAACAAACAAAGCCCAGAGTGAGTAGAAGGAAGGAAATAACCAAGATCAGAGCAGAATTAAATGACATAGAAACCAAGAGAAAAATCTAAAGGATCAATAAATCCAGGAGCTGGTTCTTTGAAAAGATAAACAAAATCAACAAGCCTTTAAGCAGACTCATCAAGAAAAAAAGAGAGAGGACCCAAATAAATACGATCTTAAATGGAAGAAGAGAGATTACAACTAATATCACAGAAATAAAAAAGGATAGTAAGAAATTACCACAAACAACTAAATGCTAAGAACTTTGAAAACCTAGGTAAAATGGACAAAATTTTACAAAAATATAATATCCCAAAACTGAATAAAGAAGCAGCAGAAAGCCTGAATAGACCTATAATCACTAGTGAAATCAAAGCAGTAATCAAAAAGATTCCTGGCACACAAAATCCCTGAACCAGATGTTTCCACAAGAGAATTTTACAAAACAGTTAAGAAAGTGTTAACCCCTATTCTTCTCAGACTATTCCAAAAAATCTAAAAAGAAGAAAGACTACCAAACTTTTTTAATGCAGCCAGCATCATCCTAATTCCAAAGTAAGAAAAAGGCAAAACAAAAAAGAAAACAACAGACCAACATCACTGATTAATATAGACACTAAAATACTCAACAAAATATTGGCAAACTGCATCCAGCAATATATTAAAAAATCATACATCATGATCGATGTGGTTCATCCCAGGGATGCAAGGGTGTTACAATATTCACAAATCAATAAACATAATACATCACATAAACAAAAGCAAAGACAAAAATCACATGATCATATCAATGGATGCAGAAAAAGCATTTGATGAGGTACAGCACCCATTTATGATGAAAACATAGCAAAGTGGGAGTAGAGGGAGCATACCCCAACATAATAAAGGCTATATATGACAAACCTATAGTTAACATCATATTCAACAGGCAAAAAGTTAAAGCTTTCCTACTAATATCAGGAACAAGACAAAGATGTCCACTTTTATCACTACTATTCAATATAGTATTAGAAGTCCTAGCCATAGTGATAGACAAGAAAGAGAAGTCAAAGGCACCAAAATAGGAAAGGAAGAAGTTAAACTGTCATTGTTTGCAGATGACATGATAGTATATGTAGAAAATCCTATAGATGCCACCTAAAAACTACTCGACATAACAAGTAAATTTGACAAAACAGCAAGAATACAAAGTCAGTATTCAGAAATTGAAGGAATTTTTGTACACCAACACTGAAATCTCAGAAACAGAATCAGGAAAAAAATCCCATTTGCTACAGCAACAAGAAAAATAAAGTACTTAGGAATCAACCTAACCACGGAGGTAAAAGGCATGTACTCAGAATACTACACAACACTGAAGAAAGAAATTAAGAAAGACACAAATAAGTGGAAGCATATACTGTGTTCGTGGATTGGAAGAATTAACATCATCAAAATGTCCATATTACCTGAAGCAATTCATAGATTCAATGCAATCACTATTAAAATACCAATGACATATTTCACAGACATAGAACAAACATTTCAAAGTTTTATATGAAATAATAAATGACCCCAAATAGCCACAGCAATTTTAAGGAAAAAAGGAACAAAGTAGGAGATTTCACAATACCAGGTATAATACTATGTTACAAGGACACAGTAATCAAAACAGTCTGGTACTGGCATAAGAACAGACACATAGATCAATAGAACAGAATAGAGAGCCCAGAAATAAACCCAAGTCTCTATGGTCAATTAATATTTGACAAAGCGGGCAGATGCATAAAATGGAGTAAAAATAGCCTCTTCAATAAACGGTGTTGGGAGAGCGGGACAGCTATGTGCAAATAAAAAATGAAACTCATCCACCAACGTACACCATACTCAAAAATAAACTCAAGGTGGATAAAAGACTTAAATATAAATTGAGACACCATTTAAGTTCTACAGGAGAACATAGGAAGGAAAATCTCAGTTATTTCATGCAGCAATACTTTCACTGATATATCCCCTAGAGCAAGGGACATAAAGAAAAGAATGAACAGCCCTGGCTGGTGTAGCTCAGTGGATCGAGTGCGGGCCTGTGAACCAAAAAATCACGGTTCGATTCCCAGTCAGGGCACATGCCTGGGTTGCAGGCCAGTTCCCAGAGAGGGATGCATGGGAAGCAACCATACATTGATATTTCTCTCCTTCTCTCCTTCCCTTCTTCCCTTCTTCTCTAAAGATAAATAAATAAAAAAATCTTAAAAAAAAAGAAAAGAATGAACAAATGGTACTTCAACAAAATAAAAAGTGTCTGCACAGCTAAAGAAAACAGGAGTAAAATGAAAAAAGAACCAACCATGTGGGAAAATATATTTGTTAATGATACCTCGGACAAGGGTTTGATTTCCAAAATATATAAAGAACTCACACAACTCCACTCCAGAAACACTAATAATCCAATTAAAAAGTGAGCAAAGGACCTGAACAGACACTTCTCCAAGGAAGACATACAGAGGGCACAGAGACATATAAAGGATGCTCAGCATCACTAACCATGAGAGAGATGCAAATTAAAACCACAATGAGATATCACTTCACACCAGTCAGAATGACCATCATAAACAAATCAACAAACAACAAGTGCTGGAGACAATGTAGAGAAAAGGGAACTCTAGTGCACTGTTGGTGGGAACACAGACTGGTGCAGTCACAGTGGAAAACAGTATGGAATTTTCTCAGAAAACTAAAAATGGAACTACCATTTGACCTAGCAATACTGCTGCTCCTATTTATATCCTAAGAATCTGGAAACACCAATTTAAAAATCTTATGCATGTCAATGTTCATAGTAGTACAATTTACAATAGCCAAGTGCTGGAAGCAACCTAAATGCCCACCAATAAATGAGTGGATAAAAAAATATGGTACATATACACAGTGGAATACTAAACAGCAGGAAAAAAGAAGGTGTTCTTACCCTTGGCGACAGCATGGATGGAACTGGAGAGCATTATGCTAAGTAAAATAAGTCAGGCAGTGAAAGACAAATACCACATGATCTTACCTGTAAGTGGAACATAATCAACAAGACAAAAACTAGCAAAATATAACTAGAAACATTGAATTAAAGAACAAACTGACAGTAATCAGGGGTAGGAAGGAGAAGGGTAATGGGGTAAAATAGGGGAAGGTCCACTAGGGAACATGCAGAAAGGACACGTGGACAAAGCCAATGTGGGTATGTTCATGGGTGGGGCAGGGAGCAGAGCAGGAGTGAAAATGGAGACAACTGTACTTAAACAACAAGAAAAATAAAGAGATACAGCCAGAGAGATAAAGCTTGAACTGAGAAATAACAAAAGCATGAGGGGGAGAAGAGCGAGAGGGAGAGTGAGAACAGAGAGAGAAAGGAATGGAATGAGGAAGAGAGAGAAATAGAACAGAGGGAAGGAAAGTGAGTTTGTGAATATTACTGTATGTGTGTGCACGGGGGTGTGTATGTGTGTGTGAAGGAGAAGGCATGAGCGGGTGGGGGTGGGTTCTGGGGCCTCCCTTCTCCCCAGCCATCCCTTTTCTCCAGCCTGCTCCTCTTTCTCCCTCATCACCTCTAGCCCCCAGGTTCAGATGGATTTGTGATGAGTGGACAGCATGCTGAGCCTCTGTGTCCACTTAAACCACCAAAGGTAGATAAATATTAAACATCACATTAGGGTCTAGCCTTTTCTTTCAACGTCAAACACAAAACTCTGCTTATAATCCATAACAATCTGGCGGAACCACCATCGTATATACCGTTTGTTGTCTGAAATGTCGCATGACTACTTAAACCCATCGTAGTACTATTTGTTCTACTTCATCTGTTCTTTGTTCCCTGTTACCTCTTTCTGCTTTTTGTATTAATTTTTATTATTCCATTTTATCTCCTTCTGTGGCCTATTATTTATAACTGTTATTTTATCAGTTGCTTTAGTATTAGCATAGTCTACCTTTAAATGACATTCTACTCTGAGTGGCAGAGTTTAATTTGAACATATTTCTTTTTCTGTCTCTAAAGCTTAATTTTAATTCCTACTTTTTAGGGCCTGTATTAGATCCTTTAGCAGGTTATACGGGTATAGTTGGTTTCTTTACAAGTTCTGTCATAGAGAGTGAAGACAGAAAAAGACCTCGTGTTGCAGAGATGCATCTGAGATACATCAGAAACCTCAGCTTTGGAAGAGTTACCCTGGTCCAGGTAGAAGTAAATTACATATTTTGGGGGTCACCCCTTTATGTTTTTGTCACCATTTTTCAAGTAATACCTTTTTCGACCAGTTATTTATTCCCACTTCACTGCCAGCATTCTCTGCTTCTGCCTTTAAACGCAGTTCCTGAACTGCTAAGAGCAACAAAAGCTAGATAAATTTGTCTCCTGCTCTCATTTACTCAATGTTTGTCTTAAGCAGCTTCCAATTTATGATGGATTCCATTCATACTTGTGTCCTTCAAACTCTTAAATCCCTCATTATCTCTCTGAGACTACCTGCACTCACAAAATGTTCTCATACTCTAAGTAGCTTTCCTCCACATTTGGGTTTTGAGCTTCCAGTCTACTTTTGGCAACTTGAAGCTTGGATTAAGCTTTTTCCATAGTGAGGTTCAGACTGAACAATTAGAAGAAGTGGCAGGCAATAAATTTGCAAAAGAGAAAGAGCAAAAAGTAGCATTCCTGTGAGTTGACTATACATAAGTTCCTATGCTAGACGTTTTCACATTGTTTTCCATTCAGTATTCACAACCATCTTTAATAAGTAACAATTTTTATTCCTAGTTAACAGACAAAACTTTTTCACATCTGATTAGAAGTCTGAGGTTCAGAGAGTATAAATTATTTGTATATGTGCAGAAAGTTAGTAAATTGAGGAGATTAAATAGGAAATCAGGACTTTACTCCAAAGCTTTCTATGTTTCCTCTGTAAAAAAATATATTTTATAATATATTCCCATGGGCATAACTTTATTTGGCAATCACATAACTTATCAAAAAGGTGTTCTTAGCTCTATTTTATAGATGAGGACACCAAGGTTTACACAAAGTTGTACAGCAAGAGAGTTCTAAAAACAGGGTGTGAATTCAAACATTCTAATTTTATCATGAGACACTTTTATTCAGTGGCTAAGTATGTGGGCTCTGGAGTTTCTAAATGGGTGACTTTAGGTAAGTTGCTTAACATAGTGTGACTCATCTTTTCCTCATCAATAAAGTGGGGATAATAATAGTACTTTCCTTGTGAAGTTGTGAGGATCAGCTAAGATTCTATAAATGCACATGTGGCAGATAATACATAAGATGCTAATTATTATTATGAACAAGAATGGATAGAACCTGCCTTGGTTACTGGGTTTTCAGGGAAGGAAATACAGTCACTTCATTGAAAGTTTCAGCATAAAGCCATTAGTTTTTGGAGTAAGTCCCCTAATTCTTCCCTCCCTCTAACAGGCCTAGGTTGGGAGTTGTAGGGAAACTGTGTTCAGGGTCTGTTTCTGCCACTACAATAAAGTCAGTGTGACCGCCTGCAAAGCCTTCCTGCTCTCTCTGGCAGCAGAAGGATTCCAGGCTAACGACATCATTCCTACTTAAGCGTTTCTATTTCAGGTTACTGGGCAGTCTGCCAGAGGGAAAGAGTGAGACAGAAAAGAATGCACTCTCTGCTAGGCAGGCTGGATTCCAGATGCTTTTCAGGTTGCTTACCAGTCAGAGAAGGCTCAGAGACAGAATTGGACAATCAGCTCCTGAAGCATTCACGGAGTTGGGAGAACACTTCAGCAATCATTTTTGACCTTTTGCTTCCTTATCATTAAAATAGAGATAATAAGGCTTACTAGGAGGAGTGAACGAAACAATGTATGCAAAACACTAAGATTGAGTGCCCCCTGCAGGACAGAAGTCTGAACTGAGAATTAGGACACCTCAATTTTCACACAGCTGTGAATTTTCTGTGTTTTTGTGTAAATTATTTGCCCTCACTGACAGACAGTTCCTTCATCTGTGTAATCAATGGTTTGGATTTTATAAATTAGTGTTTCTTCCAGCTCAATCTGCATAAGCCATCATTCACATTCATTCAACCACCATACTTTTATTAAGTACTTAACTACCACCCAGGAACTGATGACACTAGAATAAGAAAAATTGACTTCAAAGAACTCAAATGCTATAATGAATATGATCCATGCATAGTGGAAGCAAGGTGAATGGAAACAACTAATTGCTCTTAAGGGCCTTGGCAATGGCTCAGACAGCACATAATTTTAGAAATGGACCTTGGAGAGCTAGTGTAGTTTTGCTAGATGAGAAGGAATGGTTCCAAATAAGATATTTCTTATTTTATTCCAGATTTTGCACAACTTTGTGTCATGTTGGATCCAACCAGAAAAGGTAAGTCGTCATTCTCTGAGGGACATTTCTAAGTCTTGTCTCCAAGTAAAATTGGAAGTTCTACTCCAAAGTGGTGGCAATCAACATCATGTAGGTTTGGTGTCTTAATTCTGAGTTATCACCCTAATATAGGGCAAGGTTCAGGCCAGTGTCTTAAAGAAAGGTGCATAGTTCCGGGGACATGGAGCAACCAGGAAATAAATATGTTTTCATGCTCTTCACCATTGTTCTGGGATTCAAAAAAAGGTGCAGGCCCCTCTGGGAAACAAAAGAGCTAGGCAGGGAAACCAATGCTCATTGGTAAGAATGACAGAGACTGGCTCCAGGACAGCGTGGTTCTTGGAACTCCCACCAGTCTGGAGAGGAGCCTACATTGTGAAAGTCATTTGTGTTGGTGACAGTGGTGTTATACAAAGGTGGTGGTACTAAACACTGCAGAGTTGCTTGGATATAAAAATTATCTATATTTCTTGTTTGCCTGCCCCTATTTTTCCTCTATCCTTAGGCACCATAACTTTTGCTTATATAATTACTCCTTGTCATCCTCCCTGCCCCCATTCAGTTCATGTAGTTCAAGTAAAGCTGATTCCACCTGCAGGCTGGGGTCAGTCATGTGACCATAGCTTGGCCAATCAGAAAATCATGTCCCCCTTGCCACAGTGATCAGTTCACACCAATCAGAGAAAATATCAGAACTTTTGCTGGAGTGACTGGGAGAGAGGTAACCTCTTTTAATAAGAATGACAGGAAGATAAGATGCAAGTCAGAGGTGCTAGCTACCATCTGGCACCAAGAAGGAAGAACTTGCTTGAGGATGAAACCAATACTGTGAAAACAAACTTAGAAAAATTGATAGTACTGATGATACTGTTTGACATTCAGATGCAATTCTGCCTAAAGTTGAACCCTATCTTGGACTTTGCAACTATGTGAACCGATATAGTTTTTCTTTCTGTTTACACAATTCAAAGCTAACTTTCTGTCAATTGTAAACTTCTCTGACTTCAATGATGATGCTCTTATTCTTAGAGCTTCAGGCATAGAAAATGGGAGGTGATTCTGACACCAGTTTTTCTATTTCACAGTTCTTTCTTCCCAGAATAATTGTCCAGACAGACATTTTTCTCCATAGGACGCCCAAACCGTCATCCAACCCATAGCTCCAGAACTCCCCTGTCTGTAGCATTATCTTCCCACAACTCTTTTTGCTGCCTCTTAAAAAAAATGACTTCCATCTGCTCACCTGCCTCCTGCTCATCCTCCTATTTCCACACTGCAAGCTCCCCTGGTCTCTGTCCCAGGTGCTGAGTGAGCTTTGGAAATATGCCCCCTAGACCCATTTCTCCTGCTGTGTGTTTCACTCTGTCCAACTTTTAGCTCTCTCAGTTACAGGCTTCTTTCTCCCTGGCTCAACAAATGACCCATCAAAAAATTTTAGCTGCATTTCTTGATTCACAAACCTAAAACTGTTTTCAGTGCCATAGATTCTCGGAAATAACTTTCAGACATCCTGAAGATGGGTGGAGGCTCATCAGAGAGAACTTAGCCTACAAGTCCAGGGAGAGATGCCCCATTGTATTGGTTTAGGCTAGTGGGAAAGTTAAACCAAGTTGCTTCAAGTAATAGGAAGTGGTTAGATAATAACTATGATAAAGCCAATACTTAAGGAAAATGTATTATAAGTTATGCTTTGTGCTAGACACTTCTGGTCTGCACTTATTTCTCAGAACAGCTTATTAGGTATTATAATTACATCCATTCTGAAGATGAGAAATCTGAGGTGCAGAGAAGTGAGGAAAGTTACTTCAGGTCACACAGTTAATGATGGTTATGGTATTCATCCATAGTGTTTGCCCAAAATGTCTGTGTTTCCACTTTCTAGGTACAAGGGATGTTTGGACTTCCTTGTCTGTTGGAAGTTGTGAGCCATGTAAATTTTTGATCAATAAAATGTGAGTGGATGTTGCATGTGTCGCTCTGAGGTGAAAGCCCTAATGAGCCTTTTCCATTGAAGGTGGCAGCTTCATCAGCCTGTGAATGGGACACACAAGATAGTGCAGAGTATCTCACTAATGCTCAATGAATTAATTAAAAAAGCAAGAAACAAAAATAAAATAAAATTATTGATCCATGACCTAGAGAACTTAACTGAACTTTAGCAGTTCTATATTTCTCTGTAAGAACACCTGAGAATATAAAGAACCCTATAATGATTGGACAGCAGTTAGAAGTTTGGGGGTACAGCATCTCTGTAATATCCAGGGTACCTGGTCAATCTCTCAGCAACAAAATCTTGGTTTTTGTGAGCACAGGTCTGAACACCAGCCTCCACTGCTCTCTACTCCATTTTGATACCAGAGCAATTGTGTCTCCAGCTCTGTTTTATGGTCTTGCCTTCCCAGCCCCTGCTTACCTAGGGCACCTCCTGAATCATGTAATTCATGGCTTTTTCTTCATGCCTTCTATTTACCTCCTTGCCTTTGCTTCTTCAGATGATGGCTTCTATAAACTTCCCCCTCTCTGTATCTTGAATTTTAAACTCTCTATGACTGTTGACTCAAAAATTCTCAGCTACTTTGAAGGCTGCTTACCATAGATTCATAAATCAGGAGATCAAGTGGTTCCCCTGTTCCAACAAGCCACCAAGATTAGATCATCTCTAACAGACCTAGAGATCCATATAAAAAGTCCCTCAACACAATGTGTGTAAGTCAAGTCATGCTATACACCTTAAACTTACACAGTGCTATATGTCAATGACATCTCAATAAAACTGAAAAAAATAATAATGATGAAAAATAATCCCTCAAATACCATATGATCTCACCTATAAGAGGACTCTAATGAAAAAAATAAACTAATGGACAAAATAGAACCACAGGCATAGACTCATGGAACAAACTGACAGTGACAAAAGGGGTATGGGGAGAGGATAATACTGGAAAGAAGGGGAAGGGACTAGTCAAAGAGCATGTATGAATAACCCATGGACATAGACAACAGTGTGGGGATGGCCTGTGGGAGTGAGGGGTAGGATGGGCAGGAGGAAGGCAAAGGGGGAAAATTGGGACAACTGTAATAGAATAGCAATAAAAAATGATTAAAAAATTAAAAGTTAAAAAAGCAAGTTCGTGTGCAATGGTAGAACTAATGAGGCTTTCCATAAAGGGGCAGTATGATCCGAAGGCATTTTATTAGGCTTGTCCAGAATAGGGGCCCTGCAGCCACAGATGACCTCTTTTTCTTTCTTTGTTCCTCTTTACATATCTTTACATACTCTACTTTCTCCCCTGGCCAAGGGCTGCCTGGCCCTTCCCCTCTGCCTATGTCCCCCTCCTCACAGCCAGGGAACTTCCCTTAATACAGGGGCTGGATTTTTCTAAACACAAGCCTCTGACCATAAAAATTCAGATCCCCAATTGACTCTTGAGAGAATCCTTGTCAATATATGTTCTAAAATTAAAATATAGTTGCACAAATTCTAGATGAATAACTTCTCCCTGTAACAAAAGGGTAGAGAAAATGTAAAAAAAAAAAAATTATGAAGAATCTAAAACTCAATCTCAGCCTGTCTCCTTCCTTCTTTTCCTTCTTCTCCCTTCTGATTTCCAGGTTACTGTGGGGGGGGGGGCTCTGCCTGCAGGCCCCGCCCCCCTGGCTGCCACAGATGAGAATAGGTCTACCAAAACATGATCTGCTTGGGGAAGAAATGTGGCTGGTCTCTCAAAGGAGCAGGGCCTGGAGCCTTTTCCTCAACAGTCTTTTATTGGGTTCACTTTGCACAAGAATACAGGTAAAGCTCATTAATCACTGTCAGGCAGTAAAGACCAAACAACAGATAACATACAAAGAACTCTGAAGGCATATGTTGAGTCAGGGTCAGTTAGCTAAATGGCCATAAAACTTTGAGGAACAAACTCATTTCCTGCTTGGGCCCTTACCATTTAATTGAGAGCATTCTAAACAAAGCAGGT
The DNA here is from genome assembly GCA_004027735.1 of Carollia perspicillata. Taxonomy (NCBI): domain Eukaryota; kingdom Metazoa; phylum Chordata; class Mammalia; order Chiroptera; family Phyllostomidae; genus Carollia; species Carollia perspicillata. The sequence continues at coordinate 21,381 of PVKM010001046.1, forward strand.
TTCACAGGATTTTACATATTCTTTCTTAGGCCTGCTCGCCCTAGGGAACCCGCCCTTTCCAGCACAGGGCTGCACCCACCACTGGCATTGTTTCGTGCTTAAGGAATTCTTTCAGGATTAAGTCAGGCAGAGGAAGTAAGGCAGCCAAGAGATTGGGAGACTTCTTATAAACAGAATGAGGACTCAGGTTATGTCAAAGCCAAAGGGCAAGGGTCTATCACCCCCTTTTGCTATAGACCCCCAAGTCTTTCCCTGGGGCCTCCCTGTAATCATGCCTGTCTTAGGTCATTTCCCCCTTGGGGAATCTTACCCATCATTGGTTAACTGACCAAGAATTGAGGGCCAGGCAGGGTGAAGAAAAAGGAGCAGAAGTGGTGCCCCTGCCAGGGAGATAAGCTTTATCTCCTTAGTGGCTTATGGTCTGAAGGTCACTCACTCAGCCTTAGCCATGGAGGGGTTACAGCTTCTGAAACCAGGCAGGGCAGTTCCCAACAGGTTACCAGTTAGTAACTAGATATGTAGTTACTATGTATATGTGCTTTACATAAATAGTATCATTCATGTGTCAGTTTGTAATTTGCTTATTTTTATTCAACAATAAGTCTTTGCTGTTTCCATGTAATTATATTTCATAGATCTACTTCATTCAAACCATAGCTTCTTTTCCATAGTGTCACACTTTATTTAGCCAGTTTCCCATTAATAAACATATAGATTGTTTCTTTTCTAAGTTAAAAACTGTGCTACAATGAACATTCTTTTATATGCTTTCCTGTGCAAATGTAAGTGATTCTCAAGATCTGACTCTGATACTGAAAAATGGAATTCCTAGTTAATTTAGATATGCAAACATAATAGACATTATCAAATATGAGCTCCTTTTGGTACAGAGCTTTAAGTATCTTACTTTCTGCATTGTTACCTAGATTGGAAAGCTAACATACCAATTCAAGTGCTGATTCACGTATCAGCAGACCAACATTTAATCCAGGCATGGTGCTTCATGACAAAATGTGGTTTTGCTTCATGTGAATGTTGTCCATCATGAATGTCCAGGAAAAATATAAGTTCAGAGTTAGTCTGCTAGATAGAGTCTTTGGATACCTGTCTGAGGGCCTTGCTTCTTTTGATCAAGGCACATCAATACTCATGCCAAACACATGTCCCAGCTCTAATTTGCTGTGTCGCTTGGTCCTCCGAGTGGTGATTGATCCTTCCCAATATGTTAAGCCCATGGTAGGAAAAGCCACATGAATTTGCACCTGAACATGCCTCCCCACTGCACTTGAAGCTGCACTTGTCTGCTGCCAGACCTTTGCTCATGTTGTTTCCTGTGTTTGGAGTGCTTGTCACTGCTCATCTTTACATGTTCACAGAGGGACCAGCTTAAATGTCAAATGTCCCACCTGTGTTTCTAGATTCCTCCAGCCCAGACTTGTCTTTCAATCCTCTGAACAAACACAGTATCATCATACTTCCCTGATATGTCTCTACAGTGTATCTCAATTACTGTTGTTTGAGTTTGAGGTGTCAAATTGGCATGAAAGTTACAATCCTGAATGTGAATCTTTATTCTGCTGGTTAATACTGTCTAAACTCATGGCTGTTTGTCACATGATTCTCAAGAAATTTTAAATATTTTATACTTAAAAAACTTTTATAAGACCCCAAAGTTATTTAATATCCCTAGTCATCAATTGTAAAATACAAATAATGAAAGCAACCACAGAATTTCTGCGAGGATTGAGTAATGTAATAAAGCATTTGGCACAGTGCCTGAGGCCATAGTGATGGGATCTTGATTAGGCATCTCCAGCATTATTTATTAATATGAGTCACCATTTATTATTTTCTCTTCTCTTTTCATGATACAAATCTTTTCATGCCAAATGCTCTTTTTTAGCTGTAAGGCCTTGAGCAAGTTACTTAACCTCTCTGTGCCTTAGTTTTCTCACTGAATTCTCTCTTATCCTTGAGAGAATTCTCTCTTATCCTTCATCACATAGTCACTGAGTGCCTGTTCTGTGTTCAGCTTAGTATGCAATCCTGGAGAAATAAATAAGATTTATTTATTTATTAAATCTTTATTTCTCCAGGGTTATCATTCTCATGATAACAACTTATCATGAGAACAAAACGATTTATGATTATTATGTTCTTTTAACACTTGCATTTATATTGGGGAAGTAGATATAAGTCAAACAAACCACACAACAAATTGTGAAGTTAGGTCTGTGATGCGTGTTTGAAATAGAGGTACATGCAGAGGGGGATTTGGCCTAAACAGGGAGTTCTCACAGGAAGATTGAACTGAGTTCTGCAGTATTAGAGTTGGTAGAGAAAGGAAGGACATAAACTCAATGAGAGCACCATGTAAAGCATGTGCCAAAGCCTTGGGGTGTCAGGGAGCATGTTGACTAGGAAGACCATTGAGGCTACAGAACAAGATTGAGAGAAGAAGCACATAAAACTCTGAGATGAAGCAGAAGAGATAGTCTCACACATTCAGACTTTCCTCGATGAAATGTTCCTGGACTGATAAAATGAAAACAAGAGGTCTTTGAGTCTTCCTTAGGGCAGGAAGACTTCCTACCCTTCCTTGAGGGTAGGGTCTAACCACTTTCTGTGTATGCACTTGAGAAAAATACTTCCATGAATTCTGATATGATGAAAACTATGTTATTCCTGGATTGATCTCCTAGTAGACACTACTAAGCTTCTGCCCTCGGTCATTGTCTCTCCTCCAATCATGCAAAGTTTCATTTCCTTATTAGTGTGAGCATTTATTTTAATTTGTTTACAATTGAAGCTCATGAATTTGAATCATACCCACACAAAAATCTGTAATATTAAAAAAGAAATTGAGATGATGTTCAGAAGCACATACGTTCTTAAGCCACATTAGAAATAGTCAATTAGATTCGACAATTACTAGGCTAATTATAAATCACTCCTACCTACTCATTAAAGCAGGTCCAAGATGCTAGTTAGAAGTAATAGAGCTGCATCTTTTTGAAAACAGTCTATAACTCAAGGTGCTGCTAATTCAAATGAGCCTCCCCCTCAATCACAAAGATTAGTTAGTGTGTTGGCTGGCTCTTTTAAAATTGAATGTAACATCTCTTCTTCTGATTATGTAAGCATACCTACAGTGTGATAAATTTTAAAAATTCAGAACAAGATGAGGGAAAATCATCCATTATATTTGTATATAATCACTGTTAAGCACATTCATTCATTTCTTCCAATCTTTTCTTAAAAACAACTTAAAAAATGAATGGATGAACGCATGGCTGATAATACTGATGACAAATAAATACATAAATAGATATGCAGACTAATTTTCCAAAATTGGGATCATAATATGTCAGCGATGGTTATCACAAAATATCCACGTATTCCTCTATATCTCATCATCTATATTAAAGTTAGTTGGGCCACAAAACTGGGTCTGGTCAAAAGCATTGTGTGAAAAGGATGTTCATCATTTCTGTTCCTGGCATCAAAATTCCTTGCACAATCAGCCACACACTATCTCTACCTTGTTTGTCTTATGGTGGAAGCATCCTTGAGTCCCTGGGACTCAAGAAGAAACCTAAAGAAAAGTTATGTGACTTGCATCTGATTGTGATGAGAGCAAGAAATAAATATTTGCTGCATAAGACAATTAAGATGTGAGGGTCTATTTATCAAAACAGCATGCCTCAGCCCATCCTAATACACTCTGTATACACTGATTCATGGTCTATCTACTATTAGTCATTTTACATTGTATCATATGTCATTTCCTATGTCAACACATATTCCTTTACATTGTAATTTTGTTGTTTTTTCATCATTCATCATGTGGCTGCACTAGAATTTTGTATTACCTTTTCCATGCCTGTGAGTTTTTTCTTTAATTAGGATAAATTCCTGAAATATAATGTCAAAAACTGCAACAGTTTTGAAAGTTCTTTTATTTCTACAGTGCTTCCCAGAAAGTTATGCCAGTTCTACATGTCATATAGTCTAAGGCCATGACATTACTAACAATAATGGGCATTGATATTTAAATAATTTTGGCCAACTTAATAGGTGACTATGGTATTTCCTTTTAATTAAAAGTTTATTACTAATAAGGCTGAAGTATCAAATATTAACCATTTGCTTTTGGTTTCCTTTGTGATTTACTGTTTCTTCTTCCTGAAATTTCCTGTCTCCATACCATCTTTATCAAGCTAGTTCTCACATACCCTTAAAGACTCAGTTTAGAATAATTTCTTCCCACTGATGGTCCAGGAAAAATTGTCTCATGTCTTGTCACAGCACCTCCTCCTGTGTCAAAACATTAATAATACTCTCTTTAAGATTATTTTAAAAAACATAATCTGTCTTCACAGATTGTCAGAGGTAATTTCTAAGTTGTTCTATTCTGCTCCTTAAATATCTAGTATGATCCCTGGTCATGTTGGATAGGAAATAAATGCTTGTTTAATAAATGAATTAACTGATAAAAGTAATAGTGATAATGATGATATTCATGATAATTCCTTAAACAAAAGATGCAATAATGATTATTGATTTTTACATTTTTTATTTTAAATATTTTATTTATTTATTGTTAGACAAAGAGAAGGGGGAGAAAGACAGGAAGAGAAGCATCAATGTGTGGTTGCCTCTTATGCAGTAGGAACCTGGCCCACAATCCAGGCATGTACCCTCATTGGGAATCAAACTGGTGACCCTTTGGTTTCCAAGCCAGTGCTCAGTCAACTGAGCCACACTACCAGGGTTGATTATTGATTTTAAAGTCGGTTATTGCAAAGATGATGGGGGTGGATACAATTACAGAAGTGACTGTTATATAGATGAAGGCATGTATATTAGTCATAAAGATGTGGTACTGGTTTTAACTTTAATGATGGTCATGCATATGTTGATGGTGGTGATGGTCAATCTGAGGAGAGTCACAATGGTGTAGCTGAGCAGAATGATAGATGTGATTATTATGATTGTATCTGCCAAAACTTTTAGATGAATTTTCTTGGGAAAAGCTAAATTGGAATGGGACAATTTGGCTTAATAAAGGTTATTAGCAAACATAAGGATATCCTTGGCCATGAGGGTATGACCATGTCTCTGCCTGGACTTGACTCAGTGAGGTTTGGTAAGTGAGGTTTGAACTTTCAAAACTGTTGCAGTTTTTGACATTATATTTCAGGAATTTATCCTAATTAAAGAAAAAACTCCAAATTTGAGAAAGCCAATCTGAAGTGCTCAAGGGATTTATTTCAGGAGATTTGCCTCTGTCATTCAAAGCAATAGTTTATTTCTTCAAAATATCCCTGTCTCTCCCTTCAGTGAATAAGACCTCAGCTTAAAAATAAGGCCTTAAGGAACAGGCACAGGCTACCTGCTCATGGAGGGCAAGCCTAGAAGTAGTAGAGCCATGCCATTGGAGTTTAAAGTCTCTGAGGTTAAAACTAGTGAAGTTCATTGATAATGGGAGAAGTTTAGCCATTTTCAAAGTTATTTTCAGGGTTTAAAATTTTAATCTCTCATCAAAGATAATGAGAAAAAAGAATGAGTGCTGATGTTGCAATGAGACAGACAACAGAATTTGTAAAAGAACAGAGCATATTAACCTAAATAACTACTAAATAGTTACTGTTGCAAATAAACCCTTAAATCCTAGTAGTTCATCTTAATAAAAGTTTATTCCTTACTTCTAAAAGGGCTAGTTTAGATTGGTGGGTGCTCTGCACCATACAGTGACACAGGGGCCCAGTCTTCTTCATTTGTTTTTTACTACTATTTTAATGCGTGTCTTCCAAGCACCATTACTTGAAAAGAAGCATGTTGTGACACATCAGCTCTTTAATGCTTCAACTCATAGTGACACTTATTTCTTCTGTTCGTCCTCCATTCTTGAGATCTAGTCATGTAGTCCAGTAACCAAAACCAGGTCCAGGTGCCTGTTGCTGGACAATACTCGAGAGGTAAGTGGTGATATAAAGGAAAGTGGTTTATTTGCAGATGCTGGGCCCCTGGAAAATGGGGACTTATGTCTCAAAGCCTATCACCCCCTCTCTGTAGAGGCAGAGGTTTTTATAAAGAGAGACAGGAGAACAACCCCCTGCTCAAGGGAGGGGGTTGAAAAGTTCTGTACATGCAGATGAACACAGTTCATTCTAATGAGGCAAGTTATGGTCCAGTGCGCATTATCCTGGTTTAGTCATCCTGGGTTCATGTCATCCTGGCTTCATGGATGAAGGTCAGCAAACCTCCTGGAGTTGGAATGTCTGAAGGTTGGAGTCTGTATCTTTTGAAGTTAGTTCCTAGGATTCTTGTACAAACATGCTATTCATCTACAAGCTACATATTGGTCAGAGTCAGCACTTATAGATAAAATGTCCGAACAATTGTGAAGTGGATCACAATTCCCTGCTGTTATAGTTTTCCACTGTTACAGTGCTATCTGATTGCCATGAGCAAGAAATCATAGCCTTTCTGAGTTTCCAAAGAAGAAGAACAGAACCAGACATAGGTGAGCACTAGTAGTCTTTAAGCCCTGAGAAATGTCCACATGAAGTCTGGAACAAAGAAAGCCAAGAATTAAAATCTCAATGTGCCTTTCAGACCATGGAACTGCTTAGACCAAAATGAAGTGCATCTTTCCTTATCCAGAAGTATTGACTACCCTGTAAGTTATTTAAAACAAGATGACCTGTAAAGATGTCCTTTTTTTTTTCTTTTCTTTTCTTTTTTTTTTGAGGAGCTGAGATTCAAGAAAAGGGCTGTTAACAGTTAAGTAATATGAGTTTCTGCTTTAACCATCATCTATAGAAGAACATACTAATCAATCCTAGACCCAGACCCCTTCTCAGTGCAGTCATCCACAACAAATCAATTAGGATTGTCAGGTGAAATTAACCTATTTGTCCTATTTTGTTTGTCAAATCAAGATGGAAGGAATGTCTGATTCCTGCTATAACAGAGTAACTTGTACAAGATTTATCAATATAATCAACTGTGAAACTAAACAACGTAAATGAGGCAACTGTTTTCAGCTACAATCCCTGAGAAGAAAAATTCACAAGGTGAGTTCAACAGTCCCACAATTGCCTAGCTCTGTCATAGCTCTGATTTCCTAGTTAAATAGATAAGCTGTAGTCCAAGCAGAGCACATTGGTTATACTGCACCAAGAAGTGAATAACAGCCTCTGGGGTAGCTGAAGAAGCTGGAAGCTGAGGCACACATAAATAAAAAGGAGCTGTGAGAGAGGAGTGCCCAGGAGTCTATGAGCAGGCCCCTGTGAGTTTTTAACTAAATGCTGGGTTGTGCATATGCAGGGTGAGACAATGTGAGCCTTGCAAGGAAGTGGCTACTACAGTGATGGAAGTTAAACAGGGAAACAAGAGGTCAAAATATGAAGGGATGTTAGAATTCCAGCCTTGTCAGAATAAAAACTTCATTAACAACTTGTTACTTATACCTGCCTCAGCCTTTTAGTATGAGACATCATAAAGGCCATAGCTTAAAATAATGCCACCTAGAGTGAGGTCTTTTCTAGACCTGCCTTAACAAGCCCTATAATGATGCATTAACAGAACTTCAGGGGACACAGAGTCTGCTGGTTTTGATGTTACAAGTTAGAGGGGCCTGGGAAGCCTCAGAAATTCTAAAAATCTGTGCTAACAAAGCAAAACTAAGCCTACACAACTTCACGGCAGTAAAGCAGTAATTGAATTACCTAACAATGAAAAAGCACCAGTCTTTAGAGGACTAAAATAGAACTCCAAGTATCTATTCTATAACAAGTCATTTACAATTTTCAGTCAAAAATTGCTAGACATTCAAAAAGAAAAAATACTGATGAAAATGAACAAATTCCTAGGGACTGTGAAATAATACACTAAACATATATAATTAGAGTCCTAGAAGTGAAAGAGAATGAAAATAATACAAAAATGCAGATGAAGAAATAATGTCAAAAATTTCCCCAAATTTATTAAAAACATTGAGTTCCAGATCCAAGAACTCTGGCAAAACTAAGCAGAAAGAATGTAAAGAAAATCATACCTAAGCATGTCATAGTCAAACTGCTAAAATTCAAGAATAACAAGAAAAAATTAGCCAGAAAAAAAAAAACTTATTTATAACCTTAAATGTAAGAGTTAAAAATAACATTTTAGAAGAAAACATAGGAGAGTATCTTTAAGTCCTTGGGCTAGACAAAGATTTCTTAAATATGGAAACAAAATTATGGTCTATAAAAGAAAAACAAATTGACCTCATCAGAATTAAAAACTTACATTTCAAAAGAAAGTCGTAACTCAATATTCCTCATGAATATAGACATAAAAATCCTTAACTAATCTTCCTTACTTGGTCTACTGATTCAAATGCTAATCTCCTCTGGAAACACCCTTATAAGCATACCCAGAAACAGTGTTTTATGAGCTATATGGGCACTAGTCAAATGAACTCAATAATATATAAAAAGGAAAATATTAATATATAGTGACTGTATTGGTCAAGGTTCTCCAGAGAAACAGAGCCAATAAGATATATGTAGGTATATAGAAAGAGATTTATTTTATGATGCATTGAATCGTGTAGTCGTGGAGGTTGAAGAGTCTCATGATCTGCCATCTGCAAGCTGGAGAACCAGAGAAAGTGGTAGCATAGTTCTATTCCAAAACTGAAGGCCTGAGAACCATGGGAGCCAATGGTGTAAAGTCCTAATTCCAGTCCAAAGGCTTGAGAACCAGGAGAACCAATGTCCATGAGCAGGAGAAGATGGATGTCCAGCTTAAGTACAACAGCAGATTCCTCCTTCCTCCTTCTTTGGTTCTGTTCAGGCCCTCAATGGATTGGGTGGTACCCACTAACATTGGAAACAGTGGATCTTTCTTACTTGGTCTACTGATTCAAATGCTAATCTCCTCTGGAAACACCCTTATTGGCACACCCAGAAACAATGTTTTATCAGCTATATGGGCACCCCTTACCCAAGTCAAATTGATTTGACACATAAAATTAACCATTCAATGACTAAGTGCAGTTATCCAAAGAATACAATGTTGGTTCAACATTCAAAAACCAATCACTATATTAACAATTTTTAAATGATATAATTATAACAATAGTTTTAAAAGCAAAAAGTATTTGATAAAACCCCTCAGCAAAAGAGAACTGGAAGGGAACTTCCTCAATCTTATAAAGGGCATGAACAAAAACAAAACAAAACACATAACCAAAAAAACCCACAAATGGCATTATAGTTAATGGTGAATAAATAAGTGCTTTCCATTGTAATATTAGGAACAAAAAAATTTATTTACTGTCACTTCTTGTATCCAAAATTGTAATGAAGGCCCTGGTTTGTGTAGCTCAGTGGACTGAACTCAGGCTTGTGAACCAAAGCATCGCTGGTTTGATTCCCAGTCAGGGCACATGCCTAGGTTGTGGGCCATATACCCAGTATGGGGTGTGCTAGAAGCAACCACACATTGATGTTTCACTCCCTCTCTTTCTCCTTCCCTTCCCCATCTCTCTAAAATAAATAGATAGAATCTTTTAAAAAATTGTAATGAAGTATTAGCAGTGTAATTAGATAAGAAAAATGAATTAAATCACGCACATTAAAAGTAAAAGGATAAAATTTTCTATATCCAAACTTTCATGAATGTCTACATAAAAAATCTTAAAGAAGCTACATAAAATATTAATGGAACCATTAAATGAGTTTGACAAGATTATAAGACACCAAGTCAACAGAAAATTCTATTGTATTATATATACCAGAAATGAACAATTGGAAAGTGAAATTTAATAAAAATTTCATTTATAATTGTAAGAAAAAAAACATAAAATAATTGGAATTCTAACAAAATATGTGCAATACTATATCCCGAAAGAAATCAAACTATTCTTAAATAAATGGAGAGAAATTCCATATTTATAGACTAGAAGATATAATATAATTAAGAGGTCAATTCTCCCAAAGCTGAAATTTAATTCAATTCAAATCTAATCTTCAGTTGTACTTTTTGTAAAAAAAAAAAAAAATTAACAAGGTGAATCTAAAATTTGTCATTGGAAACAACAAAAACAAATAACAACAAAAATACCAACCAAGATTAATCAAAACATTTACAAGAACATTGAACAAAGTTAAAGAACTTATGCATCTGAATCTAAAAATAATTAATTAAAAATATACAATAATGAAGTTAAGGTGGCAGTAATGAAATCATTGGACTAGAGTAAATAAATGGGATACAGCAGTGTGCAGAAGTAGACCCACTCACATGTGATCAATTGACTTTCAAAAATGCTTCAAAAGCAATTCTGTGAAACATGATAGTCTTTTCCAAAAAATAAATGGTCCTGGAAAATCTGGAATATGCAAAAAGCTGAACCATGATTTCATATGCCACACCACAGAAGAATTAATGCAAAATGAATTATAGACCTATATACAAATTTTGAAACTATAATACTTTCAGATGGTGAACAGTTTTGCATTCTTGGTTATAAATGACACCAAAAACTAAAATCATAAAAGAAAATTGATAAATTTGACCATCATAATTTAACTTTTGTCCCTCAAAATACATTATTATAAATGTGAAAAGGCAATTTACAGACTTGTAGGAAATATTTATAAATCATATATCCATCACAGGGCTTGTGTCTAAAAATTATGAAGAATTCAGCCAACCTATCAGACGCAGAGTTCAAAACACTGGTAATCAGGATGCTCACAGAAATGATTTAGTATGGTTGCAAAATAGAGGAAAGAGTGAAGGCTATAAAAAGTGAGTTAAAGGAAAATGCACAGGGAATCAACAGTGACAGGAAGAAAACTAGGACTCAAATCAATGGTTTGGACCAGAAGGAAGCAATAAATATTCAACTGGAACAGAATGAAGAAACAAGAATTCAAAAATGTGAGAAGCATAGGAACCTCCAGGACAACCTTAAACATTCCAACATCTGAATAATAGGGGTGCCAGAAGGAGAAGTGGAAGGGCAAGAAACTGAAAACTTGTTTGAAAACATAATGAAAGAGAACTTCCCTAACCTGGCAAAGTAAATAGACTTCCAGGAAGTTCAGGAAGCTCAGAGAGTCCCAAAGAAGTTGAACCCAATGAAGCACACACCAAGGCACATTGTAATTACATTACCCAATATTAAAGATAAGGAGAAAATCTTAAAAGCAGCAAGAGAAAAGGAGACAGTTACCTACAAAGAAGTGCCCATAAAACCATCAGCTGATTTCTCAAAAGAAACCTTGAAAGCAAGAAAAGCCTGAAAATAAGTATTCAAAGTCATGAAAGGCAAGTACCTACATCCAAGATTACTCTATCCAGAAAAGCTATAATTTAGAATGAAAGGGCAGATAGAGTGCTTCCCAGATAACGTCAAATTAAAGGACTTCATCATCACCCAGCCCTTATTATATGAAATGTTAAAGGGACTTATCTAAGAAAAAGAAGAAGATCAAAAATATGAACAGTAAAAGGACAACAAACTCAAAACTGTCAACAACCAAACTTAAAAAAAAACAAAAATAAAAATGAGCTAAGCAAACAACTAGAACAGGAACAGATTCACAGAAATAGAGATCACATGAAGGGTTATCAGCGGGGAGAAGAGAGAGTAGGGGAAAAGATACAGGGAATAAGAAAGATAAACAGTAGGTACAAAACAGACAGGGGGTAAAAAAATAAAAATAAAAATAATGAAGAATTCTGACAACTCAGAAACCCCAGATAGATATGCCAATTTTAAAAAAAAGTGACAGGTTTAAGCAGACATTTCACACAGAAAGATATATAGACAGAATATAAGCACAAGAAAGATACTCATTAGCCATTGGGAAAATTCAAATTAAAACCATGAGATAACATTATGTACCTACCGGAATACCTAAAATTAAAGAGACTGATCATGTCAAATGCTGGGAAAGAAAGGAAGCACCTAGACCTCTCATATAATGCTGGTAGGAATGTAAAATTTTTAAACTCTTTGAAAAACAATGTGGCAGTTTCTTTTCATTTCTATTTAATGAATTAGGTTGTTTAAAATTATGTATTTTTTCCACATTTTTTATTGTTGTTCGAGTACAGTTGTCTCCATTTCCCCTCCACCCCAGCCATCCCCACTTCCCACACTTGATGCTACCCCACTTTGGTTTTGTCCATGTGTCCTTCATAGTTATTCCTGAAAACCCTTCTCCCTTTCCCCCCATTATCCCTTCCCAACTCCCCTCTGGTTACTATCAGATTGTCCTTAATTTCAATGTCTCTGGTTATATTTTGCTTGCTTGTTTGTTTTGTTGATTAGGTTCCACTTAAAGGTAGTATCACATGGTATTTATCTTTCACCACCTGGCTTATTTCAGTCAGCAAAATGCTTTCCAGATCCAACCATACTGTTGCAAAGGGTAGGAGCTCCTTCTTTCTTTCTGCTGCATAGTATTCCATCATGTAAATGTAGCATAGTATTTTTATCCATTCATTTACTGATGGGCACTTATGTTGGTTCTATTACTTGGCTATTGTAAATTGTGCTGCTTCTAATTGGGGTGCATAGGTTCTTTTGAACCTATGTTGAACATAGGTTCATTTATGTTGCAGGGTTCTTAAAAAGTTTATGGTATATCTAGCATATGGCTCAGCTATTCCACTCCAAGAAATTTATTGAAGAAAAATAAAAGTGTATGTCCATGCAAGTACTTTTAAGTGAAAGCGTATAGAAGCATTATTTGCAATAGCCAAAAACTTGAAACAACTCAAATGTCCATCAACAGGTTAATTAATAAACAAAGTGTTGTGCATCCACACAATCATGTACACCTCAACAAAAACAAATAACAATATCAATACATATAAAAACATGGATGAATGTCAAAATCATTATGCTGAGTGAAAAAGCCAGACAAAAAAGTGCATACTGTATGATTTCATTTATACACATTGTACAGAGTGCAAACGAGTCTCTAGGGGCAGAAAACAGACTAGTAGTTGCCTGAGGAAAAGTTGGGAGGAGACAGATGAAGGATGTGGTGCAATTACAAGCCTCACACTGTGCACCTCTTTGGGAAAAAGGTTGGAGACTTCCTATAAAGTTAGACATTCACTTCCTATATGGCCTAGCAATTCACAAGAGAAATAAAATTATATGTTCACAAAAATCCTTGTATGTCAGTATTTTATAGCAGCATTTCTCAGAATAACTCAAAACTGGAAACAACCAAGTGCCCATCAACAAGGGAATGCATTGAAAAATGTGATGTATTTGTACATTGAATACCTTCTAGCAATGTAAAAGAATGAATTACTGATACAGACAATGATATGGATGAAACTCAAAAACATATTGAGCCAAGAAGATACAAAAAATGTGGCTTTATTTATTTGAAGATTAGGCAAAACTAATCTATAATGGGAGAGATCAGATCAGTGATGGCCTGGAATGTGAGGTGAGGGAAGATTTATTGCAAAGGCTCATAAACAAACTATCTAAGGTGATAGAAACATTCTATATCTTTATTAAGATGATGGTTACATATGTCTATATATTTGCCAAATTCATAGGACTGTACGGTTAAAATATGTGCATCTTACTGTATATTTATTATGTCTCAGTAAGGTTGATTGAAAAATGGAGAAAGTGTGGGGAGTTGGGAAAGAAAAGTGAAAAAGAACAGATTCCTGAAGCCTTTGAATCTGTGTTTTCCAGCCACTTTACTAGAAGCAGCAGATGGCTCTTGCCAAATTTACTTTATTTTTAGGCCAACAGTTCATTGATATACTCTTGGGGGCTATTTTCTAGCACAGAGTATATACTTTTGCATTTTCTTCACTGCAAAGAAAACAAAATAATTGGAAAAGAGTTTGGCCACATAAAAATGTTGAGTGCTTTGTCCTTCCTGTGATGCATTAGAAAAAAATACATTTAGTATTATTTTCTCTAATTATGATGATTAGCACACAATTACAGTTGCCTCTGTAGTTATGGGTACAAGGGGAGGACTCATGGGCTGGGTGTCTGAGGACCTGAATGGTGTTCTCTGCACTGTCCCCAGATACCCTTGTGACCCCACAAAGGCCACCTGGTTGCTTTGAGCCTTAATCTCATCATCTGTAAAAAGGAGATGACTAGACTTTTATTAAACTAGCCAGTTATTACAAGACTCAAATAAAATCATGTTTGTGAATGCACTTTGGATTTAAGCACAGGGAAATAATATCTAACTATGAATATTTTTAAATGCTTAATGTTAGAGAAACAAATAATTATGTTGGCCAAAATTACACAGACTGGGTAAAGGAGGGCACCCATACCTCAGGGTGGCTATCCTAAGTCACTTGAAATTGTAATATAGAATTGGCAAAGGGCTGTAGAATCAGATCTTAGTTTGTACTTCCCCTAAATACATAATGCAAAGATATGAAAAAATATGAAATGTCTACTCAAGCAAATTACCTAACCCTTCTGAGCCTATGTCTACTTGTACAGTTTTAATGAGCATATAGGTTTTATAATAATAAATTGAGATAACTCTAGTAAAAGCATATAATATAGTGCCTAACAAGTAGTTAATTTGTTAAATTAAATTTGGGCTAGATGATAATACAAACTCAAATAATAATCTTTGAGTTCATATTATTTCCCTTATGATCAAGAACAAGACAGGGATGTCTGCTTTTACCTCTCTTATTCATTATAGTACTGGAAGTCCTAGCTACAGCAATTAGACAAGAAGAAGAAATAAAAGGCATCCAAATTGGAAAGGAAGAAGTAAAAATTTTATTATTTTAGATGACATGATACCATACATACAGAACCCCAAAGTTTCCAGTAAGAAACTATGAGAACTAATAAATGAATTTAGCAAAGTATCAGCATACAAAGTTAATATCCAGAAATCAGTTGCATATTTATATGCCAATAATGAACTAACAGAGAGGGAAATTTTTAAAACTCCCATGTACAAGTGCTTAAAAAAGAATAAATTATGTAGGAATAGCTCTAACCAGGATGTAAAAGACCTGTACACAGAAAATTATAAGACACTAAAGACAGAAATTGAAGAAGATACAAATAAGTGGAAGCACATACTGTATTCATGGATAGGAAGAATTAACAGCATTAAAATGTCCAAACTACCCAAATTAATCTATAGATTCAAAGCAATTCATATCAAGATTCCAATGACATATTTCACAGAACTAGAACAATATTTCAAAAATTTTATATAGGACCACAAAAGACCTCAAATAGCAATGGCAATCCTGAGAAAGAAGAGCAAGGTTGGAGAAATCATGCTACCTAATATCAAACTATACTATAAGGCCATTGTAATCAAAACAGCATAATACTGGTATAAACAGACACATAGATCAATGGAACAGAATAGGAGACACAGAAATAAACCTATACCTTTATAATCAATTAATATTCAATAGAGGAAGCAAGCACAAACAATGGGCTAAAGATAGCTTATTCAATAAATGGTGTTAGGAAGATTGGACAAATAAATGCAGAAAAATGAAACTAAACCACTTTCTTATACCACACACAAGAATAAATTCAAAATACATTAAAGACTTAAATAGTATACTTGAAACCATAAAAATCCAAAAATAAAACATAGGCAGCAAAATCTTGGGCATTGCTCATAGCAATATTTTATTAGATATATCTCCCCAGATAAGAGAAATGAAAGAAAAAATAAACAAATGGGATTACATCAAGCTAAAAAGTTTTTGTACAGCAAAGGAAAACATCAACAAAATAAAAAGATAACCCACTGAATGGGAAAACATATTTACTAATATATCTGATAAGAGGCTAATATCCAAAATTTATCAAGAACTTACAAAACTCAACACTAAAAAACAAACAATCCAATTAAAAAATGGTCAAAGGACTTGATAAGACACTTCTCCAAAGAGAACATACAGATGACAAATAGATATATGAAAAGATGCTCAACATCACTAATCATCAGAGAAATGCAAATTAAAACCACAATGAGTTGTCATCTCATAGGTGTCAGAATAGCTATCATCTCACACCTGTCAGAATGGCTATCATCAGTAAATCAACAAAATACAAGTCCTGGCCAGGATGTGGAAAAAGGGGAACCCCTTTTGCACTGTTAGTGGGAATGCAGACTGGTGCAGCTACAGTGGAAAACAGTATGGAAATACCTCAAAAAAATTAAAAATGGATTTGCCTTCTGATCCAGCAATCTCACTTCTGGAAGTATTTCTGAAGGAACCCAAAACACTAATTTGAAAGAATGTAAGCACTGCTATGTTTGATGCAGTGTTATTTACAATCACCAAGGTATGGGAGCAGCCCGCGCATCCATCAGTAGATGAGTGGATAAAACAACTATGGGACATTTACACAATGGAATGCTACTTGGCCATAAAAAGGAAGCAAGTTTTACCATTTGCAGCAATATGGATGGACCTTGAGAACACTATGCTAAGTGAAATCAGTCAGTCAGAAAAATACAAATACCATACAATTTCATTCATATGTGGAATCTAATGAACAAACTGAACTAACAAGCATAGTAGAGACAGACTCATAGATAGAAAACAGGATGAGAGTTAAGGTGGGGTGAGGGTAGGAGATGGAGGGATTGAGCAGAAAGCAAAAAGGACTCATGGACATGGACAACAATGTGATGATTGCAGGGGGATAGGGGTATAAGAGAACTAAATGGCAATGGAAAAAATACAATTACAATCATTTTTAAAAAATTTAAAAATGAAATGTAATTATTAGCACTTCACAAACAGTCCATGTAATCATGGAAGACAGACTGATGATACAACAGATGGGGTCCTGAGAACAACAGTGGTGATGATGATAATGGCCATAAACATTTATTGAGCATGTACTATGTGACAGACACTACGATATTTGCTTTACCTGTGTTCCCAATAACTCATGAGGTAAGCAGGAGAACTTATCTTAATGCAGATGAAAGCTGAAGTTTCAGAGAGGTTAAAATTTTTGCCTAAACACACAGGTAGGGAATGCTGAGCTGGGGGTGAGAGTACAGTTTGTGCCAGACACCAGTCCAAGTATACTTTGCAACTGTGGCATTGAAAAGATTATATTGTTGATGTAATTTGAACCATATGCAGCTCAATGACAATAAAATTATACTGTTAGAGACCCAGAATACTGAGGTCTTGCTATCTGTCTTTCAGGGAGAAGTTGTTCTTCAGGCCTTGGGGCTTTTGTCTTAACAAAACATTTATGCATCCCCAATAACACCTATAGCCAGCTGCTCATTTGGTGACACACAATTTGTAGGTTCCAGAGCAGGTGGCTTTCACCCACTGTTTATCCACACACTTATCCATTGTATAGATGCACTTCCAAGGACTCCTACACTTGGTCCTTTTAAAAAGAAAGGACAGTATGCCAAGCAGAAAACTCTCCTGCCCTCACTGAGAGGTCTCACAGGTTCACATTTTCCTAAATGTGCTTTCACATGTAGAAAAGAAAGTGGGGCTTAGGATTGGCAAAGTGGGAAGATGACTAAAGTCTACCCAAATAGAAAACAGTAACTAAAGAAGCAGGTGGAAATGATTATGGGAGCTTACTTTATATCTAACACCTGTTAGAGATTTTTGCTTGAGTATTTCCATATTGTATTCAAACACACTGTATACTGGTAAGGAAATTCTAGGGTATGCTGTAGTTAACCCATCAGTTTCCCTCAACAATAATCTATGTCCCATTCATGCTATGTATCCAGTTTATCTCAGTGGGCACTTTTGCTCCACGTCCTCACTCAGGGATCTGGGTCAATCAATGTTCACCATGTGGCCTCCACAATGTCTATATCAGGAAAACATGAGCTGAAGAGAAATACATTGGCTTTGAAACATCTTGGCAAAAAAGTGGCACCTCACATCCTCTCAATTCCTTAGCCAGAATTAGTTGCATGTCTCTGCCTGATAGCAAGAAGACTGGGAAATAAGTGATGGGTGGGACAACATTGATATTTGACAGTACATGTTTTTGACACAAATAGGTATTAGGCTTCCCTGTTTTATAGATAAATAAACTATGGGTCACAGAAGTTATTTGGCTTATCCAAGGTCACACAGGTCTTAAGCAACACAATGGGTTGTCAAAAAATATATTTTCTGAGCTCTAAACAGTGGTGGCTGCTGGAGCTCCAGCTAAAACATCCATATTCCTGAGAACATGAAAAATAAGGAAGAAGAGAGGACAAAGAACTTTGTCTACTCTCTGCTCCCCTTCCAAACAGCCTTCCTATAAGTTTCTTCTACCCATTCCCTCAACTTATTTTCTCTTCATTTGTAGGAATATGTGTGTTAGGAATAACTTCATTCATTTATAATGCATTTATTCACTATGTGTCAGCGTTGCTCTAGACATTGAGGGTATATCAATGAGGAAAATACATAAGATTCATGCTACTAAATAGGGTAATAAAAATTTTAAACAAGATGATCTAACCAGGATCAGTTACCAAAGAAACAAATAGAATGATGTGACAGTTTAACTTGAGTCATTAATCTCAAGGTAATTCATGTTCTCATTGATACACTTATAAAGTGCCTCATTACATGAGGTTAAATGCTTCCTGAATTCTGAATGCTCCAATAGCAGACAATGCCATGATTTTTACGAGGGAGGAATAAGGACCGTGCTAAATTTCAACTAGTTGAACTCAATTGTGGTAAGATGAGTCTTCGTGCTATTCAAGGGGAGCACCTTCAAGTTCATGGGTCATCGATTACTCTTCTTGCAGTGTTGTGACACTAAGTGTGTTTAATATTTCTCAATTTATTCAAGCTTTTGACTTCAGCTCTCAATCCCTTCAGTGAATG
This sequence comes from Carollia perspicillata, assembly GCA_004027735.1. NCBI lineage: Eukaryota > Metazoa > Chordata > Mammalia > Chiroptera > Phyllostomidae > Carollia > Carollia perspicillata. The sequence goes on from PVKM010001046.1 coordinate 40,275, forward strand.
CATGATGACATCCAGTTAAACTGACCCCACAGATTGAAAGCGCTAAACAAGCCTCTCACTAAAAATAAGTGAAATTATACTTTTAAGAATATTATGGGGTAGTACAAATTCAGGTTTCATAAATAAAGCAGAAACATGTCCTTATCCTCAATCAAATATCTTCTGCTCCAGTGTTAAATGTGGGCAATAGTTTTCAACAGGGGATGGTTTTGTCCCTCAGGAAATATTTTGCAATCTTTGGAGCCATTTGGGTATTTGGCACTTGTTTGTTTGTTTGTTTGTTTGTTTGGTTGGTTGGTTGGTTGGTTGGTTGGTTTTCACAACTAAGGGCAGGGGTACTGCTAGCAACTAGAGAGTAGAAAGCAAGGATACTGCTAAATATCCAAGAACGTGCAGGACAGTCCCCTGCAGCAATGAATGGTCTGGCTCCAGACATCCATAATACTGAAGCTGAGAAACCCTGGGGTAGGAGACATTTGTGTGGTTTCTAATGAGACCAGGAGTCCTAGACCACCTTGCACCTAAAAATCCAAAATTCTACATAAAAGTGAGAAGACTCACCTGCACATGGTCATTAGAAGAAGAAGCCATGAAACCACAGAAGGCATTGATTGGTCTATAAGCAAACTGAGAAAAACTCACCACCAGACCTCAGAAGCTAACCGAAATCTATGGAAAGGAAGCTGCTGCATCCTGGGGAGAAGATACGTTTCACCTGTAGAGGATGAGGCTTTGCAAAATCCAGCCAGAGTAAAACATGGGGCTGAATCTGCAAAATCATTTTTTGTTTTTATGAAAAAAATTACTTTTACATGCAGAAGTTAGTCATATGCACTTAATAATAATACTGACAGATTTTGCCTTAAATCCAACATTGTACTATTTGTCATCAACTTTCTTTTTTTAATATATTTTATTGATTATGCTATTGCAATTGTCCCATTTTTTTCTCCCCTTTATTCCCCTCTGCCCTGCACTGTACTCCCACCAGCATTCCCTCACCTTAGTTCATATCCATGGGTTATATATATATAAGTTCTTTGGCTCTTCCATATCCCACACTATTCTTATCCTCCCCCTATCTATTTTGTATCTATCCTTTATGCTTCTTATTCCCTCTACCTTTTCCCCCATACTTCTCCATCCCTCCTCCCACTAATAACCCTCCATGTTATCTCCTGAATCTGCAAAATCTTAACAGTGCACTTAACAAATGGTTTTCTAATCTTTCTTGGTCTTGTCTCTTCTCTAGTTCAGAAAGCTGGGAAGGCTGGGAGATGATCAAAGTGAAAGTTGGGAGGTGGTTTAAGAGAATAAACGGAATTTTTTCATGTTCTGATCCTTGTTCTTTGACTCTGAATAGGTAGAATAGAGAGAAGAAGAGAAGGTCAGCAGCATAGTCATGGGAGAGGATCCTAAGCCCACGGCCCATGGCCCTTCTCTTCCTCCAAACCTGTCACTGCATATAGACACTGGATTTGCCTGGGGAGATGCAGGAAATAGAAAAATATCAGAGGAGAGGGAAGTTAGAGGTTATCATCCAATATTTCCCAAAACTGGAGGTAAAAAATTAGTGGCACAGAGATGAGTGTAGATGACTTGCAGATGTAACATAAAATGCCATTTTTAGAAAACTGTCTGATAGCAGTTGATGAGAATTTTTTCCTTCTTCTTCCCTCTGCTTAGAATGTTCCTACCTTAGCTCTTTATATGTTATGCCTTCTCTCCTGTTTTCATATTTTAGCTTAACATTCTTAGGTAGACCTTCCCTGACCACCCAAGCAGGAGTAGTGCTCCAGGCACACCACACACCTTTCTGAATGCTATTGCCCTGGCTTGTTTTCTGTGTAGCACTTCTTACCACCTTAACATTATTATTTAGTTTGTTATCGTATTGGCCATTTTCTCCTCCCTGCTTGTGAGAATGAAGCATCACTTGTTTTCCTTAAATGCGTACCTCTAGGACCCATAATCATGTGTGGAACAGAGTCAGTGCTCAATATAAATCCCTTGAAGTCAACCACCCTTCAATCTTCCAATTAAGTTAGAGGGTATCTCCGTTTGGTAAACTCCTTTTAGATAAATGAGTTCTTTTTCAAAGGAAAGGGAGCTGTACCCCTCCAAGAACAACACACTCAGTTTCCTCACTCACCAAGTGCAGAAGGGGAGATTGGCAAAGGAGTGAAAGGGAAGAGATGGGAAACAGTAAGGAAGTAAAGCAGAAATCAGGGTAGTGGGAGCTTCCAACTTTGAGGGACCACCCATGGGACCCCAGGAGAGAGATTCTAGCTTCAGTGACAGCCTTTGCAGTCAAGACTGGCCTTACCCACTGTCTTGCAAATCTGCCTGATTCTAGGGGCACAGGTGGGCAGAATGTTTACTAACTGAAACTCGGTGTCTAATTGCCTCCCTCCTGGATTCAGAAACCTGTAATCTCCACCAACTGTGAGGAAGGCTTCCAGAGCCTAGAGGGGATTTTCCAGCAGAGAAGGTAGTCAAATAAAAAACAAACTCCTTTTCCTTTGGAAGTAGCCTCCACCAGTACTCAGGCCTATTCAGTGAATCAGAAAACAGGACTGGAGGTACCAATGGCCCACATGTCACTGTGGAAACCCCCAAGTGTCCTTGTGGAGTATGGTAAGGGGTTGAATACAATCATACTGAATTCCTACTGGGTATCAAGTTGTTCACTCGCTCACATACACATATAGCACAGGTACATGAATAAACATGCATTAGCACATATGGACAAATATATTTTTATTTATTGATAGTATTTGGATTCCACCTTATTCTAAACAATGCAAAAGATACATGTATCATGAGTGATAAAATGAGAATAAGATGAGGAAAGAGCCCTAATGAGTATGAAAGTCTATATGCCAACCATGTGTCCATTCTCCCAGATTAGTCTTATCATAACAAGTTGCTTAAAAGAAGCAGAAGGAGGTAATGTGAACTGTGGCTTCTGAAAAACTTGGTTCATCTCCAAGCCCCTCAATTCATTATTATATAAATGACCCTGTGTCTTTTAGTGTCCTTATCCTTAAACAAGATATGATTTCCTAACCCCCACATCTGAAAATGAAAGGAGTTAATGTAACAGACAGAATAGGCACTTGAGAGTCATACATTCTTATCCCATTTTCCTTCTTTTTAAACCATTTTATAATTTAAAGCATAATAAAGCAATTATTAAAGTACTATGTATTGGTCTTTTGACAAAGTTTCTGCTGATAAGAAGGTCAATAAGTCTTCTCAATTCATCATCAGGTATGTGTGTGGATTTGTGCGTCCTCCTGTTAGCATAGGTAGCTAGATATTAATAAAGGAAGAGGGCAAAGGGAATCAGACATTAAGAAGCCTAATCCATGAGGGAGCTGAATCAGACAATGAGCCAACTTCACTAGGAATTTGCAGCATTCATAAGCTCCCCAGGGGACTACTGCATTGGGACCTAATCCCCAAAGCCATCAGGAAGAGGACAGGAAGGATAGTGGGCAGGAAGCGGGTAGGAAAGCTTCTTATCAGTCATTACTGGGGGAGGGATAAAAACAGAAGGAGATATTCTTCTTTCTGGGCATATGCCATGTAGAAACCAACATGGTACAGGGGTAGTGCTTCCACTTTGAGGCATGCACAGTAGGAACTAAGATGGTGACCATAGAGGCCTATTAGTCTAGCCTGGAGAAAGGATCAGAATGGATAAGGGACACAGAACCCCAGAAGATCTAGAAAATAGATTGATTAGGGGGAGGACCCATCAGAAGCCTACAAAAGATTGGGAAGTTGATTGGTTAGTTTCAAAGATCTTTCCCAAGCTTTGAGACAATATGACCCAAGCTTAACAAAGGTGTTCTCTCTTTTCTCCCTCTCTTGCTCTGTAACACATGTGCTCACCTGGTTTGTTCACATTGTTCTCTTTCCATTGCATCCACGCAGCCCTAGGAGCTGCCTGGGGTCCCAGGCTCCAAGCACAAGCCTGAATATAGCAACACAGCATCAACCAGAATGTGGCCGGGAGCAGACTATGCTAACTGGATGAGGACTGACATGGACTAAACTGGACACAGCTTTGGCATGGCACAGAACTTTTGGACCTTTGCTTTCGAACTGGGCTTTATGAAGACAAGATTGGACTTCTTTGACTGTGGGACTGATGAAGATGGGACATTGGGAACCTGGGGGCAGCCTTCTGTTTACACCCCAATAAATCTTACTGCTAGACCTCATCCTCATATGTGGGTCCCTGAAAATGCTTTTCTTGAGATACAGCAAGGGCCCCATTTCTACCAGCAGCACTCTTGGAGGAGCTGATATTAACCAAGCACTTCCTGTGGGCCAGGTGCCCAGAATGTTCCCAAGCAGCCTTCCAACAACATCAGAAGATATACATAATAGTGTCATTGCACAGACTTAAATTGGGTGAAAAAGATTCCCTAGGGTCCCACAGCTAGTATATTGTAGGGCAGGGATTTGAACTTGGTGATTCTAAATATCATGCTTCTGCTTCCCTTCCCTCTCCCCCAGCAAATCTGTCTAAGTCAAATTGTCTATTTTATATTACAAATGAAGTGCACAGTGGTGTTTGCTAGATTTGCTTTCTCTGCGTTGAGCCCAGTCCTTGGAGTGACTGAGTCCTCAGTAACTACTTTTAGAGATGGAAAAGACTGATCTCTCACTTTAGATATTTCCAGGCAAACATCTACAGATTCTTCAATAGCTGCAAAGTGTGGTCTATCTCTATTGGTTCCTCTTTGTTGTACCTCTCAATGAGCCTACTCTTGTAGCATCGATGGTCTTTTCATAATGGAGTCCAGGTTTCAGAGAGAATTAAATTCTCAGGTCAGCGTAGCAGAATCCCCTCTTCCTTTATCTCTTAGTTCAACTATAAGCCAGGGTACATGTGGTAGATGAAGAAAATCTCAAGTGGAATCATGAGTACTCTACGTTTTCCTGTCTTTGTGTGTGTGTCTCTTTATCTCTTGGTCTACCACTGTCTCCAGACTGTGCAGCTGAATTGCCATGCATTTTGTGCACTTAATTTTTGGAAGAGCATATGCTTGGCAGCACACACCTCCTTTTGGAATTTGACCATCTTAATCTACTTTGGGGACTTTTTACTTCCACATATAGTGTCAGTATTCTCTAATAGCTTCCCACCAGACCCCCTGCTTCTTTCATATGAGGACTCCACCCGGGAGGCCTCAGTCATATCTCTAGTATCACTCTCTTTTATATTCTGATGACTCTCAGATATGTGCTTATTCCAGGATTCTACACTAAAGTCAGGACCCATATTTCTTGCTTCCTATTAAGATGTACCACACACAGTTTAAACACAGAGGTTTAACTCAGCCCTTCATCCCAAAAGGAAGACTTCCTTCTTCTTTCCCAGGCACCTATGCCAGAAAATTGGGAACTACACTGATCTGTTCCTTTTATTCATCCTGTGCAGCCAACTAAAACTCCAAGTCCCATAGATTTTGTGCTTTAAAAAATTTTTGGTATCCATCTGTCTCAATTCCTAGTTTCCCCAAATTGTAATATAACAGCTTAGGAAGTGACATAAGAGCTATATTTATGTGACTTAGGATTTTTGGTTCCTTTGATATAAAAATCTGACTAATGGATACCGTGATTGTTAAGAGGAGAAATATGGGAGAGAAAATGGCCCTTCTTTTAATTGCATCTCTGCCACATTATAATTTTGTGATGTTAACCGATTTTCTCAGCCTCTGTGGGTCTCAGTTTCCTCATCTACACAATGGGGATAATCTTACCTAACACTTCCATAGTTCTTACTCTGTGTAAGACATGTTCTGGGTGCTATAGATGGGTCACTCACTTAATCCACTGAAGTCAGTACTATTATTTTTCTCATTTTATAAACAAGTAAACTGAGGTTGTGTCACTGCCTGAGTCCACTCAGCTAGTAAATGGTAGAACTGGGTTCCAGGGCAGATGCTGCAGAGTTCTTGCCCTTGCCCACATTGTAAGACTTTCCTTCAGAGGCTGTTTGGAGGAGTAAGTTCATTCATATAAAATGCTTAGCACAATGCCTGGTCCACAGTAAGTGCTTGATAATTCACTAAGATACACTGGCAAATGGGTTCACATTCTCATAAGGAACACAAGGTTTGGGTGATATAGAAATTCTTAGCAGACTTGTGTACTGATTTTATTCCTTGGGAGACTATGGCTGATTAAATTGACCAGTCCGAGATTTGATCACTGCACCTTCTCTGCTCTCTGTTATGATGCCCAAGACCTCCCTGTTCCAGATAATGAACTGCACCATATGGATTCAGCTGCCCTGGGTTCTTGCCACCCCAGATGTGGGGAGGGGAGTTTGGGGAGTTCGAGGAGCCTGTATCAGTGCACCCTGTACCCTTAGAGGATAGCTGATGTAATGTTGTATATGAGCAGGAAACTGTATCGGCAATTCATTGTTTCATTTTTATCCATTCACTTATTTATTCATTAAACAAATATTAATTGAGCACCACTTTCATGCTAGGGATGTCCCCTGTCCTTTCCACAATCCCCTATAGTCCCATTGACCTCTGTTTTTAGCTCTGCTCTCAAATGCTATTGAAACTTTGAGTCACTTTTCTGACACCTGGAAGACACATGAAACTCTCACTCATAATATGTATGCCAGAGGCATGTTACTATTATTTTTTTCTAAGATCCTGCTGCTCCTAGTTTGATTTATCTTTTAAACTCCTAGACCCTTCTCTTCCCATTTTCTTTGAGGCTCCCTGCATGGTGAGGGATCCCCGGGGCCAGGGTGGCTTTTCTCCCAGTCCCTCTCTAGCTCCTCCTTTTGTAATTCAGTGTGGAGGCCTTCCATGCACTTTTTTGAAGGACACAGGATGATAACAAAATCGCTGATAATGCTAAAGATAGCTTTTAATGAATCTTGTTGCAAGGTATTATTGGAAGCCTTCTCTCTGGCGAAAAAGACCTTTTCAAGCTCCAAGAGTTTCACATTTGGAGACTTTTACAGCATTGGGAGGGTTGTTTAGTATTGGCTTTAAAAGACATTTCCTTTGACAAGAGCAAAGTCTAATTTGTTAAACTGGTTGCTTTTGTTTTTCTGGTTTTATTATTGTTAAAAATCTGTATACTTTCCTGGATGCAAAAATAGCTGAGGTACATTTCATTGGCTTTTTTTTCTTTTTCCTATGCCTGTTGACAGCCTGTGCTGGTGCAGAAATGAAGCCTGTTTGCTCATTAAAATGCCCTGAATTTCCAAGGTAGGCTCTGGGGGGATTGCCAATGCACTTTATCCTTTACAGGGTTATCTGGTCAGGTCGGGCTGCTGGTCCAGCCCCCTGATCTTTACTGAGACCACTCCACTCAATACATGCTCCACTCTGCACATGCTTCCCGAGAGCCTGGTGGGTGTCCACTACTCTAACACAGTGACTCAGTGAAGGAGGAAATGTCACCATGCCCCCCTTTGTATATTAATACACTGAGGCATACTCATTTTTTATTCATTTATTCAACAAATATTTGTGGAGGACCTACTATATGTTGGGCCTCATACTAGGCTCTAGCAATATAGCAAGAAGTAAAACAGACAAAAATTCCTACATGAGGAGCTTAAATTTTAGTGGAGAGGAGCAGAATTCAAATCATAAGTGCATATTACATTGATAGTGATAAGTGCTATGGGAGAAAATAAAGCAGAAAAGTATATAGGGAGACTGGGGGTTGCAATTTGACAGACAATGATCAAGGGAATTATAGCATTTGAATAAAAACTTGCAGGAAGTGAGAGAGTTGTAATATCTGAGGAGTGGTGAAGAGGCATTTTTAGGCCAAAGAAACTTTCATTGCAAAGACCCTGGGGCCAGAGACCAGAGGAGAGCAAGGCAGAAAGTGCTCTGTGAAGAGATTGAGGAGTTAACTGACCATGTCACACAAGGCTTTGAAGCCACTGTAGGGATTTTGGCATTTATGGAGAGAGTTAGGGAGGCATTGCAGGTTTTAACAGAGGAGTAATGACATGACCCACACAGGTTGCAAGTGGGACTCAGGTCTTTCCACTCAGCAGCCTCTGCATTTTCCTTATTCTGATACTGCTTCCTCCTCTTCATGTTTCAGTATAAATTTCTGTGTCTGTCCCGTGAGACCATGGCTCCTCAATGATACATGCTGAATCTTGATCTTCTGAGAATATTCCCCAGTTCCTATCTGATGTAAGCACTTAGCAAGGGCTTACAGAATAGATCTGTTTCTGTACCTAGGGAGATAGAAGACATGGTTTTATAAGAAAGAGATTTTAGAATAATTTTTTTAGAACAAGGAGGAAAAAACAAGAAGTCTATAACCATAAAATATAAGCACAACTTATTTCCTCTCTACACATTTCCTTTAAGTATTTTTCACCTGCTGATGAAATTCAGATAAGTAATAATCCCACTATAATCATTTTCTATTTGTCTTTTTAAATTTAATATTGGAACATAAACATTTATATGCATTTCTATAGATCTTTTGTACTGACGTTTTTAAGTAGCTGGCCAATATGAGTTTATAAGGATGTGTTATTATTTACTTTGCCAATTCATTTTTGGCCATTTAGAAGCCTTTCAGTCATGCTTATTCTGTTTCTTTTTGCTACTGTAAATAATGCAGCAATGAACATCTTTGTGCATACATCCTTGTAATTTTATTGTCCCATTTTCTCAGGCTACATTCCCAGAAGTGAGTTTCTTGGATCAAAGCATATCAATAGCTTTACAGTTACTATTCACTGTTTTTATTTCATTTTCCAATGATTACTGCTGTCCTCATTACCTATGCCTCCCAGTTTTGACTTTCCAGTTCAGGCATGTGAAATGGCCTTGAGTCCTGCTATATTTGAGAAATAGTGTTAAGTCTAAGGGTACTGAGGTGGTTATGATAGTAGTGAGACCTATCCTTCTAAAATGTCCACTCTGCACCATTTCTCATTTGATCTTTACAACAGGCCTCACTGGCATGTGTTCTGGTTCATAGTGACATGGGAATAAAAGCAAGCCACAGGGAGATTGGTAATGTGCCCATGGTTCCAGTTAACCAGAGCAGAAGGTTCAAGCCCTATTCCAAGAGACTGTCCTCCCCACCACCCTGCAGCCTGTGAGTAAGGCGCTGTCCTTGCCCTCATGGAGGTCCTGACTTAGCATATAGGGTGCATCTCTCAAGATGGCCTTTGCTGTGTCCCATATGTGTTGGGCTGTTGTGTGTTCACTTTCATTTGTTTCCAGAAACTTTTTGTTTACTTCCTTGATTTCATTGTTAACCCATTCATTATTTAATAGCATGTTATTCAGTCTCCATGTATTTGAATGTTTATGAGTTTTTTCCTTGAGGTTGGTTTCTGGTTTCAAGCCATTGTCATCCAAGAAGATGCTTGATGATTTCAATTTTCTTTAATTCATTGAGACTTGTTTTGTGTCCTACCATGTGGTTTATCATTAAAACTGTTCCATGTGCATTTGAAAAGAACATGTATTTTGTTTCTTTGGGGTGAAAGCTTCTCTATCTATCAATTAATATTTTTTACTATGTATAATGTGCACTGACATGTTACTACTAATTCCCATGTATAATCCTTGTATAATTCCCATGTATAATTCCCATGTGCATCCTTGTCTTTCCCTCACAAATTTGGGCAAAGAATTGCACATTATACATGGCAAAATTATAATAAGCCCATTTGATCTAATGTTGTTCAATGCCACAATATCCTTGTTGATTCTTTGCTTGGAAAATATATCCATTGTTGACAGTGGGCTATTAAAATCCTCTATGGTTGAGTGTGTTGCTGTTGATAACTTTTTTGAAGTCCTCCAAGATTTTCCTTATATATTTAGGTGCTCTTATATTGGGTGCCTATATGTTTACAAGGGTTCTATCTTCTTGATGGATTATTCCCTTAAGTATTATGTAGTATTACGTAGTATGTAGTAGTATTATTATGTAGTATTAAGAGCCTTCTTTGGCTCTTTTTATGGACTTTGTTTTGAAATCTATTATGTCTGATATAAGTGTTGCTACTCCAGCTTTTTTTTTTTATGTGTTTGCTTGGAATATATTTTCTCATCCCTTCACTTTCAGTCTGTGTATATCTTTAGTTCTGAGGTTTTAATCCATCTACATTAAAGGTTATTATTAATACATATTTATTCATTGCCATTTTTCCCTTTGACATGTGTTTGTCTCTCTGTCTCTTTTTCTTCATCTTCTTAAAGTAGTCCCTTTAGCCAGCACCTCTTGTAATGCTGGTTTTGTGGAGATGTATTCCTTTAACATTTTTTTTCTTTTGGTTTAGGAAAATCCTTATTTCACCCTCCTTTTTATTTTTAAGTATATTTTATTGATCGTGCTATTAAAGTTGTGCCAATTTCCCCCTTTGCCCCCCTATGCCTATTACACCCCTTCCCTCCAGCAATCCCCTGACCCTTAGTCCATGTCAGTGGGTCATGCATATAAATTCTTTGGCTTCTCCATTTTCTATACTATTTTTAATATCCCCCTGTCTATTTTCTACCAGATTATGCTTTTTAACCCCTGTATCTTTTCCCCTATTCTCTCCCTTCCCCTTCCCTACTGATAACCCTCCAGGGAGCTCCATTTACATGATTCTGTTCCTGTTCTAGTTGTTTGCTTAGTTTATCCTTTTTTTTTTTCAGATTCATTTGCTGATAGTTGTGAGTTTTTTATCATTTTACTGTCCATAGTTTTGATCATCTTCTTCTTCTTAAGTAAGACCCTTTAACATATAATAAGGGCTTGGTGATGATGAACTCTTTTAGCTTTACCTTGTCTGGGAAGCACCTTATCTGCCCTTCCATTCTAAATGATAGCTTTGCTGGATTGAGTAATCTTAAATGTAGGTCCTTGCTTTTCATCACTTTGAATACTTCTTGTCAATCTCTTCTTGCCTGCAAAGTTTCTTTTGAGAAATCAGCTGATAGCCTTATGGGAACTCCTTTGTAGGGAACTCCTTTGTAGCTAACTCTCTTCTTTTCTCTCACTGATTTTAAGACTCTCTCTTTATCTTTAACCTTTGGCATTTTAATCATGATGTGTCTTGGTGTTGCCCTCTTTGGGTCTGAATTGTGTTGGGACTCTCTGTGTTTCCTGGACTTGTATGTCTATTTCCTCCACCAGTTTTCTTTCATTATTTTTTCAAATAAGTTTTCCATTTCTTGCTCTTCTTTTTCTCCTTCTAACACCCCAGGATTTAGATGTCCGAACATTCATAAATGTCCCAGAGTCTTTTTTTACTCTTCTTGTTTTTTGAATTCTTGTTTCTTCATTTTGTTCTGGTTGACTGCTTATTTCTTCCTTATTTTCCAAATTGTGTTTGCACTCCAACTTCCTTCCTATCATGATTGTTTCCCTGAGAATTTTTCTTTATTTCACTTAGCGTAGCCTTCATTTCTTCCTTTATGCATTTTCAATGCTCAGTGAAATCTCTAACCATCCTTATCACCAGTGTTTTGAACTTTGCATCTGATAGGTTGCCAATCTCCATTTCTCTTAGTTCTTTTTCTGGAGTTTTGATTCTTCCTTTCTTTCTTCCTTTCTTCCTTTCTTTCTTTTATTGTTCAATTACAGTTGTCCCCATATTCCCTGATTACTCTCCTATACACTACCCACCCCCCACCTCCCATATTTAATCCCTCCCCCATTGTTTTTGTCCATGGGTCCTTTACACATGTTCTTTGGCTTGACCCTTCCTCTTCCTTTCCCCATTATGCCCTTCCCTCTTACCCTGTGGTCACTGTCAGTTTGTTCTTTATTTCCATGTCTCTGGTTCTATTTTGCTCACTTGTTTGTTTGCCTTTTATTATGTTCCAATTATATGTTAGATCGTATGGTATTTGTCTTTCATTGCCTGGCTTATTTCACTTAGCATGTTCTTTTATTTGGGCCATATTTCTTTGTCTCCTCAATTTAGCAGCCTGTGTTTGCTTCTGTGTACTGAGTACAGCTACTTTGGCTCTGTCTTGGCACACTTGTTATGTTGTAAAGGGTGGAGCCTTGGGTATTCATCAGAGTGGGACAACCCACTTCACCAGTTTGTGGTGCTGTATGTGAGGAAAAGGTCTGAAAGGGAAAAATTCCATTTGCTCAGCTCTTGACCCATTTCCACTCATTTCCCCCCACTACCTGTATGCAACTAGTGACCTTCGAGCTGCTGCCCTGGTGTGAATTCCAGATCAGGTAGGTTTGTGTACTCTCTAGGGCCATGTGGGTTCTTTAAATGGACTCTCCTGAGGGACCAACAGTTTTTTCCACCACCCCAACCCCCACTGGTTTTTACAGTCAGAACTTATGAGATGTTATTTCCCAGTTGCTGGAATCCTGGGTTGCACAGTTTGGACTGGGGCTGGGAAGGCTCACTCTCCAGGTGTCCCTCTCAGTTTTTATCCACCACAGGTCAATGTGGGACCACCCATTCTATTAGCTATAACCACTACTTCCTAGCCCCAGCCATCACATCACATCCTTGCTGCCCTTCATATCTGTTTGGATGAATATTTCTTCTTTAAACCCTTGTTTGTCAGACTTCCATACAGTTTGGTTGTATTTTGTTTTGAGATTAGTTGTGATCCTTCTTTTCCTCTACAAGAAGGAAAAGCATGTCTACCTATGCCTCCATCTTAGGCAGAAGTCCTCACTTTCCATTTTATTTTATTTTTTAATATTTTCCTTATTTTATTTGTTTATTTAAATTACTTTATTGTTGTTCAATTACAGTTGTCAACATTTACCCCCAGCAACTGCCCCCCACCCCAGCCATCCCCACCTCCTTCCCCTGCTTTCATCCCCCCACCCCTTGGTTTTGTCCATTTGTCCTTTATACTTGTTCCTGCAAACCCTTCTCCACTTCCACCCATTATCCCCTCCCACCTCCCCTCTGGTTACTGTCAGATTATTCTTTATTTCAATGTCTCTGGTTATATTTTGCTTGCCTTTTTCTCTTGTTAATTAGGTTTCACATAAAGGTGAGATCATATGGTATTTGTCCCTCACCACAAGGCTTATTTCATTTAGCATAATGCTCTCTAGTTCCATCCATGCTGTTGCAAAGGATAGGAGCTCCTTCTTTCTTTCTGCTGCACAGTATTCTTTTGTGTAAATGCACCATAGTTTTTTGATCCACTCATTTACTGATAGGCACTTAGGTTGCTTCTAGTACTTGGCTATTATAGATTGTCTGAACATTGGGGTGCAGAGGTTCTTTTGAACTGGTGTTTCAGGGTTCTTAGGGTATAATCCCAGCAGTGGAACTGCTGGGTCAAAAGGCAGTTCCATTTAGTTTTCTGAGAAAATTACACACTGTTCTCCACAGTTGCTACACCATTCTGCATTCCCACCAACAGTGCACAAGGGTCCCCTTTTCTCTTCATCCTCTCCAACATTTGCTGTTTGTTGATTTGTTTATGATGGCCATTCTGACCATTGTGAATTGGTATTTCATTGTGGTTTTAATTTCCATCTCTCTGATGGCTAGTGATGCTGAGCATCTTTTCATATGTCTCTGGGTCCTCTGTATGTTCTCCTTGGAGAAGTGTCTGTTTAAGTCCTTTGCCCATTTTTTAATTGGGTTGTTTGTCTTCCTGGAGTGGAGTCATGTGAGTTCTTTATATATTTTGGAGATCAAACCTTTATCTGAGGTGTCATTATCAAATATGTTTTCCCATATAGTTGGTTCTATTTTCATTTTAATGCTGTTTTCTTTAGCCATGTAGAAGCTTTTTAATTTGATGAGGTCCCATTTATTTATTCTTTCCATTATGTCCCTTGCTCTATGGGACATATCAGTGAAAGTACTACTATGTGGAATATCTGGGATTTTCCTGCCTATGTTTTCCTCTAGGACTTTTATAGTGTCACAATTTATATTTAAGTCTTTATCCTCCTTGAATTCCTTTCTGTGTACAGTGTAAGTTGGTGATCAAGTTACATTTTTTTGCATGTAACTGTCCAGTTCTCCCAACTCCATTTGTTGACGAGATTATTTTTACTCCATTTTATGCTTCTGCCCTCTTTGTCAAATATTAATGGACCATAGAGACTTGGGTCTATTTCTGGGCCCTCTATTTTGTTCCATTGGCCTATGTGTCTGTTCTTACACCAGTACCAGGCTGTTTTAATTACAGTGGCCCTGTAATACTGTTTGATATCAGGTATTGTGATACCTCCTACTTTGTTCTTTCTTAAAATTGCTGCAGTGATTCAGGGTCATTTATGATTGCATATAAATTTTGAAATGTTTGTTCTATATCTGTGAAATATGCCATTGGTACTTTAATAGGGATTGCAGTGAATCTATAAATTGCTTTGGGTAGTATAACATTTTGATGATATTAATTTGATGTTAATTCTTCCAATCCATGAACACGGTGTATGTTTCCATTTGTTTGTGTCTTCCTTGATTTCATTCTTCAGTGTTGTGTAGTTTTCTGCATACAGGTCTTTTTCCTCTTTGGTTAGGTTTATTCCTAGGTATTTTATTTTTCTTTTTGCTATATCAAGTGGGATTTTTTTCTTGATTTCTGCTTCTGCTGTTTCATTGTTGGTATACAAAAATGCCTTTGATTTCTGCATATTGACTTTGTATCCTGCTGTTCTGCCAAATTTACTGGTTAGATTGAGTAGTTTTTTGGTGGAGTCTATAGGGTTTTCTTTGTACACTAGCATGTCATCTGCAAATAATGACAGTTTTGCTTCCTCCTCTCTGATTTGGATGCCTTTTAATTCTTTCTCTGGTCTGATTGCTATTGCTAGGACTTCCAATACTATGTTGAATAGCAGAGGTGAAAGCAGACATCCTTGTCTTGTTCCTGATGTTAGTGAGAAAATTTAAGTTTTTGCCCATTGCGTATGATGTTGGCTATACGTCTCTCATATATGGCCTTTATTAGGTTGAGGAATGCTCCCTCTATTCCCACTTTGCTGAGTGTTTTTATCATAAATGGGTGCTGTACCTTATCAAAAGTTTTTTCCTGCAACTATGGCTATGATCATATGATTTTTGTTTTTCATTTTGTTTATGTGATTGATTACATTTATTGATTTGTGGATATTGACCATCCTTGCATCCCTGGGATGCATTCTACTTGTTCATGGTGTATGATATTTTTATTGTATTGCTGGATGTGGTTTGCCAATGTTTTGTTGAGGATTTTAGCATTTATTTTCATCAGCAATATTGGCCTAAAGTTTTCTTTCTTTGTTATGTCTTTACCTGATTTTGGGACTAGAGTGATGCTTGCTTCATGAAAAGAATTTAGGTCTTCTATCTTCTTGGATTTTTTGGACTGGTCTGTGAAGGGTAGGTGTTAGCTCATCCTTAAATGCTTTATAAAATTCTCCTGTGAAACCATCCTGTCCACGATTTTTGTGTCGGTAGTATTTTTTATTATTGCTTTAATTGTGTCAGCTGTTATTGGTCTGTTCAGGCTTTCTGCTTCTTCTTCATTTAGTTTTGGAATATTATAGTTTTCTAGAAATTTGTCCATTTCACTTTCCATTTTAAATGATAGCCTTGTTGGGTAGAGTAGTCTTGGTGGCAGCCCTTTGCTTTTCATTACTTGGTATATTTCTTTTTTTTTAATTATTATTATTTTTTAATTTCATTTTAATTGTTGTTCAAGTACAGTTTTCTGGACTGGGATGGGAGTAAAACGCTTGGTATATTTCTTGCTAGTCCCTTCTGACTTGTAGTGCTTCTGTTGAGAAATCAGCTGATAGACTTATTGGGGCTCCCTTGTATGTAGCTGTTCCTCTCTTGCTGACTTTAAGATTCTCTCTTTGTCTTTAAATTTTTCCATTTTAATTATGATATGTCTTAGTGTTGCCCTGTTTGGTTTCATCTTTATTGGGATGCTCTGCTTCCTGGACTTGCATGACTTTTTCCCTTATCACATTAAGGAAGTTTTCTGTCATTACTTTTTCAAACAGGTTTTCCATCTCTTGCTCCTCTTCTCCCTTTCTGGTATCCCTATGATACAAATATTATTACATTTCATGTTGTCTTACAGCTCCCTTAAATCCACGTCATTCTTTTCTAGTGTTTTTTGGTTTTGTTGCTCTATCTGGGATTTTTTTCCTACCTTGTTCTACAACTTGCTGATTCAATCCTCAGCTTCATCTAGCCTGCCTTCAAATCTTTCTAATGTATTCTTCATTCCAGATGAATAGATTCTTCATTTCTTCCTGGCTGTTATTCATAGTCTCTATGTTCTTTTTTGTGCTGGTGTAGTTCCTGGTAAGTTCCTTGTAGATTCCATGAAATTTCTTGTAGTTCTCACTGAGCTCCTTAAGCATTTTTATAACCATTATTTTGAACTCAATGTCTGATAGTTTGCTTGCCTTAATTTCATTTAGCACTCTTTCTTGGGATTCCTTCTTCCCTTTCAGTTGGGGGTTATTTTTTGTCTCCCCATTATAGGTGACTCTTCTTGTTTCTGCATTTTAGATTGATCTGCTTCGACTCTCTCTTTTCAGGGTGTGAACTTCTGTAGTAGGAGACCTGTGGGACTCAGTGGTGCGGTCTTGATATCCTGAGCTGGATGCTCTTGGGATGCTCTTCATGTCATTTATGTGGGCTCTCTGATTGTAATTAGGTTTTGGTTGTTGGGTCATTTTTTTCATGGTTCCTTCCCTCTGGCTGGCTGACTGAGAGTCACACTGCCCACTATGTCTCGTATGCGCCTGGACAGGTGCTGCCAGAACAAAACAAAACAACTCAGAAAATAAACCCACACCCACAAAAATCACACCTACCCACAACCACACTATCAATGGGAAATGAGCAAATATTAATAAAGGTATGATGAGATTGAGACTATTATAAGAAAGGAAAAATAATATGAGATGTGTAACTGAAATAAAAATGATTTTGAGATGGCTGAGGGAGGAGAAATAATGAGTAGGAAATAGAAGGAAAGTGAAGAAAGAATGAAAAGAGAATTTACCTCATAATAAAAAAAGGAGGAAATAAGGCAGAATGGAGTAAGGAAAGAAAAGGGTATAGTGTTAGGTTTAAACAAAAAAACATAATATAGTGAAAAAATAGGAAGCAAATTGGATAAACTGATCCACCACAGCAATATCAACAGCAAATGGGCAATGATTACTATAGGTGGAATGGGAATGAGAAGGAAAAGCTTATGATTATGAAATTCTATTGGAAAGAAAAGTAATTTTGAGAGGAAAGAGGGAGAAGAAATACTAAGAGTGAGGAATAAAAACAGGCTAAGAAAAGGAAAAAATAAAATTTAAAACAAAAATAAAAAGAAAGAGCAAGGGGAAGGCAAAATGGAGTAAGAGAAGGGAACAGTAAATTTTGAGATTTGAAATACAAAAATACTGAAGATCTAGAGATAAATTTTAAAAAATGTAACAACTGCCACCATACCAACCACCTGTGAGCAAAGATTGATAAAGTTGGACAGAGTATAAAGATGTTTTTAAAATGGAAATAAGTATATGAGATAACTAATGACAAGAAAATGGTTTTGAGAGGCTGGAAAGGGGAGAAATATTAAGAGTGTGGAATAAAAGCAAGCCATAGCAAGAGAAAAATAAAATTTAAAACAAAAATAAGAAAAGAAAGGAAGAAAGTAAAATGGAGTAAGAGAAGGGAAGATAAAATATGAGATTTTAAATAAACTAAGATATAAAAACTAGTGGAATAATAGGCACAAACTTGAACGAAAAATAAATGACTGTTAAAAAGCTATGCAGGAGAGGAAATAAAGCAAATCATGAAGAAAACTGGTGGAATTTGACTCGATAGAATCCAGTGTTTACCACTGTCTTTTCTTTCTGAATTAGCCCCTGGTAATATCACTTGATGTCCTAGTCTGGCCCCAAGTAGCCTGTGTGAGACTACGAGTGATCCACAGCCTTTACCTATCTCTTTCAGATTTAGCTGGTCTCTACTGTTCTGTCCTACTGGCTTTTCATCAGCCCATGGCCCAGGAGTGGTTCGTTTAATGACCTGAAAGGAGTGCCAGTACCTTAATGACCTGAAAGAAGTGCCAGTACCTTCTCCACCTGCATCCAGTGGGGGCTTCTGGTGCAATCGGGTGGGTGAGAACCCTGGGTCACCCCCTGGGGCCACTATTCAGTCTTCAGGGAAGATACTGGGAGTTCTCCCTACCCCATCACTACATGTCTTGGTCTGTCTCACATTCTTTCCAACAATATATGGTTTCTGGTGAATTAACTGTCCTTTTCCTGTGAGGGGGGGCAATCTGTGTAAAAGGGGTAGCTCTTTCCTGCTTGGTGCAGACAGCAGCTCTGTCTAGGTGCTGACGCTGGGCAGGACCCAGAGCACCCCTTGTTGTACCTGTCTCTAATTGTTCTGCTCAGCTGATTTCTGGAGATCAAGGCCCAAGGAACAATGTAACTCGTAATGTTTGATAAAGGGCCCTTTTGGCAATTTTTCTTCTTTCCCCCATGGAAATGCATCCAGCAGGGGGCTCCTGAGCCTAGCCTCACTGATCTGTGGAGCCTGTAATCCTGCAGGGGCTGGGTTCACCTGTCTGTGAGGGCACCTGCGTGGCTGCAGAAAATCTCAGGCATTCAGGCAACAGTCCCCAGCTTGTTGCTCTCTTGTTGTAGACTCAGGCCCAAACTCTCCACTCCATACAGTCCCCTTCTCACCAGCTGTGCTGATTTGGGTCCCATAGTGCCTTCAGCGTGACTCTATCCCTCTGAGTTCTTTGTTTGCAGAGATGCTGTGCATGTGCACTCATGCATGTGAGCACCAGGTCCCTGTGAAGTCTCAAGTCTCACCTCAGTTCATATTTTAAAAGTTTCTGTGTGGCCCCCACAATACAGCACTGAGCACTTGGGGTGGGGGAGCTGTTTTCCACATGCTCCCCCTCCCCAAAAATCACTAAGTCTTTCACAGTTATGGCTGGCCAGAGCCTGTCAGTACTTCTGACAGTTTTAGATAAAATTTCTCTCTGGATCTCTTCAAGATGGTGCTGAGAAATGTCCCCAGAGATACTACAACATGGGGCAGTGGCAGGGTGCTATTGTCACTCCATCAAGTGATTCTCAGCCATGGGTGGGCATGCTTCAGCCATGCTGTTTCTGCAGCCACCGCCTCCCCTGTCATCTCGCTCTAACCCTGGAGCTCATGTCTCCTGAGCCAATGATCTGAAGTGCCCTGAATCTGTGTAGCCAGAAGTGCTACGTTGGGTAGTAGTGGCAGTAGTTGCTTTGCCAGGAGAGTCCAGCCTGCCTCCTCCCAAGTGCTCTAGGCAGGAAGGCTCTTGCCCACTCATGCACACACTCCACACTCTCTTTTGTGTACACACTCAATCACACATGCTCTCACTCTCCGCTGGATTCTTGAGTTGGTTGCTCCGTGGTTTAGCTGTAAGACCAGTCCAGATCTGAGAGCAAGTGGATGGAGCTTCCAGCTACTCAGCAACCATCTTGGATTCTCCAAGTTAGATATTTTTTACCAAAATTTTCTATATTTTAGGTATATAATAACATGTTACATTCCCTCCAGTTTTCAATGGAATGATTCAATTCAATTGAATCCACACTTACGTGTTGCTTGATTCTTTGTATATGCATCATATATGACTGGCTATATTTTTTCACCTTGCTTGTGCTTTGTGATATCATATGGGGCATGGCTGCCTATATGTTTAGATGATTGTAGAAGGTGGCCTGTCCAGGGTGGCATGAATTTAAACAATGTGCTTGCCTGTTTTTGTGTTTTTCTTCAGAGTTTCTCTAGGTAGGGGCATGATAGGCATTTTGGATGGGCTAATTCTGGGTTGGGCTATAGTGAACTTATGAGAATTAACCTCCTTTGAGCATTAACAATAAATATTCTAGTACACACAGGTCATGTGAGAACCTAATTGTTTCCCCTCATTTCCAAATGCCACCTAGGGGGCTGTGAAACACTGTATATGAAACAAGACTGGACTTTTGTATCTAAACCTTCTGCAAGTGTCTTGTAGCTGAGTGATTACTGTGCAGAGTGTGTGTTGCAAGCAGGAGATGGTTTGTGCCTACAAGAAGGGTTCTTTGTGGATCTGTGCGTGTGTGTGCATGTGAGTATATGCATATCAATCACCAGGTGTGCCTGTGCTTCTGTATCCCTGAGCTTGGCCCAGATTGTGGTTAACAGACAGCATTCTGGAGTCATTTGTTGCAGAGTGAAGTCACACAAAGGACCATTACTACAAACCAATGGCCATGTGAAGCCATACTCTCATGGCCAAATACACACCTGACAGAATGCATACAAAGTCACACACATATACATCATGCTTATTCATATTCAGGCCCATGGTCTTAGCCAGAGTCAGGCCCAGAGCTGTGTGTGCATTCACACCCAACACACACACACATCAGAAGTCACCCTCAAAGGAACATGAACTACCAATTCTACTTAACCACACTCAGAGAGAAGCTTTGGTCCTGTAGTTCTGTGGGTAACCTTGAACACTCTGCTCCTATCCTCTGTTTGGAACATTTGGAAGGGTTCACACTGCAGGATGGAACAAAGGGAGGTGCCAATCAGCATAGCCTGTGACTTCCCCAGAGAAGGAAAACTCCTATTTATCTTCCTCTACATACCAGCTCCCTCAGCACTCTATTTGTTTCCCTTTGTGTCACTTCTAACATCTGAGAGTGTGCCTAGGAAGCCCAGATGAATCTTGACCACACTTTAATGTCTATCCTGAGCTAACATACATATTCTCTGAAGATGGGGATACTGGGAGTGCATTTCTTGATTTCCCTTTCACAAAAAGCTAAAATATCTAATCGCCATTGTATTTTGATTACTCACAACTATAATAATTGAGGCTCCAAAACAAAAAATTATCTTCATATATTTTATACTGAGCTTCAGAATAATATGCCCCTCATTAGAAAGCCAAATAAATGTTCACACACAAACACTCAGCTCTGTTCAAAGAAAGGTAAGCAGATACTCTCAGAAATGCCTTTTCTGGGACACATCTGGCAACCCAGTACACCAGGTCCCTGGTGCACACACATCACTTGCTCAGGTGGCTATACATGGCAACAATACACAGGTAGAAATACACATTGCCACCCCAGCTCCATACCCAGCTATGGACACACTCATTTCCCTGGGCAACTCAGGCTTTAGCCTAGAGAATGGAAAGTCATAGAAGATCCACAAATGGGTCAATTCACTGGTGAGAGTGGACAATAGTCATCACAAAATTTCCTCCAAAAGGATGGGTAAGATGAAAACATCAGAACATCAAACTTCAGTTATGATTACAAAGAAGAAAGCCACATCAGAAGAGTCTGTGACGAAGAGAGATATAAGGTTTAAAACTTTCCCTCATTACCAATAAACAATTATTTCTGAGGCTATTTGACTACAAGGCTGTGTTTTTTACAAAGTCTGTGTTGTAAAGTTCCCTGGTATTAATTTGTGGATATAGTGAGAGCACAGAGATGTTCTGTAGTGGCAGTAAGTGCCTAGCTCTTGCTGGAAAAGCCTCTCAGAGTCATTTTTCCTGATGAGAGCTGGGATTGCATTTGGTACTGACTTCACTACATCTTCTGCCTTCTATTTATCAGAGGAGGGTCTGACAGGACTGAACTAGGTAAGTGGGGAAGTGAGGAGAGAGATGCATCTTGGCAGAAAAAAACCTAAAATTGTCCCCCCCCCATTTTCAAATGTCCCAAAAGGATTTGAAAACCACTGGATATGAAAGATACAGAGCTTTGGAAAGAGAAAAAACAGCAGAGGAATGAAGTGCAGAGGAGACAATGTGAGAGATTGAGACACAGAGAGACAGAGAAGGTGAGGGAACAGATTCTGTGCATGAGAATTGCCTGTGAGACAAAGACAGCATGAAAAAGATCACAGTGTGAAGGAACTTGACTGTACATGTGTACATGAACACAGTCAAGTCTGCTTATGAAGAGGTGGTGGAAAAAAAGAAAAATGAAGAAGTGCAAAAAAGAACATGTACAAGAGAAGAGAGAACGTTTTAGAAATCCTATGTGTGAGCATTAGTGTGTCTGCAAAAACAAGACAGAGCATGATGATGATATTGTTTGAATACCTCCATCAAGTCGTTCCTGAATCTAATGTATTCCTGAATTTGTCTGTGACATAAATCAGTAATCCCTTTTGATTTGGGTGAGTCATGCTGCTATCGTTTAAGCTAGTTTGAATGTGTTTTCTGTTACTTCCAGATAAAATGGACCTGCTTGATAGTTGTTATGTCCTCCCCACAGCCATGCATTTACACAAGTTTTTTTCCCTAGAATGTCTTTCCTTCCTTCTCTAACTGATGAACTCTTTTCCATCCTTTAAATGCCTATTCATATGTCACCTCTTCAGTCAAGCTTTTCTAGAATTACCCAGTAAGTCATTCCTCTTCTCTGTCCACCAGCATCTTCTGCAATCCTCTGTGAAGGCACTGATCATACACATCGTTGTATATAAATTACTGTCATATCTCTCAAATAGATTGGAGCCAAAATTAGTTTTACTTGCCTCTCTAACTCCATCGACCAGTGTGTTACCTGGGTGTCATGAACATCAAGGGCCTGGTCATCCTCCTCTGTCCTCATGTTTTTTCTCTTTCTCCCCCTCCCCTTCTTCTACTTCTTATTCTTAATGATTTTATGTGCACAGAGAAGGTAAAATCACAGGAGTCTCACTAAGATTCACTGGAGAAGAGGCAGCCTAAGAAAATGGGCACAATATCTGGAATTCAGAGAGGGCAGCATATAAAGCTGATTTGGTCCTGGTTTATCTAAATGATCACACAGGGCAGGAGTCATATGACTCAGAAGTTGGGGTCCCTAAGAGCCCATGAGAAACAAAGAGAATCTACAGGAAATTTTAACCTGAACTTCATGAAGCCCTGATTGGCAAATAAACTCACTGCTGATTCTTTGAGGAGCTGAGACTTGAAACTGAGTCCTCCAGTTCCAGTGTCACTTTCTAGGGTAGCAGTACTTAGACCCCATCAGGGTCACTCTTCCAAAACTTCTTGCTCTAGCATTTCCAATAACTTCATTTTCATTCAAATTTTGTCTTTTTTAAACTATGCTTTTCAGGACATATAGTATATCTAGGCCTTGTGCTTTAATTCTTAACCCAAATTGTGATCATTCCCCTTTCAGGACCTCTGACTTGGTCAATGCCCAGTTTGACCACGACTTCTACATCCTCACATTCTCAGGATGAAAACTAGAAAAAGTAATCACTGTTCTCAACAGCCATTGTCTACCTGACCATATCTCCTTCTAAGGCAGATTTGGGAATTGAACTAAAAGTTCATTATGGAGTCAGCATGATCAAGAGTGTGGTCAGCAATGATTGTCTGCCTCAGTGACCCCTAAGGACCACATATGTCAAAGTTAAAAGGGTTGTTCACCATGTGAGTGAATAAACAGAGGAAACCAATCAGTATAGAGAAATTGTCACCATGAGTGATCAAGTTGCTTCAGTCCCAATAGCTCCTTTTCTGCAAGTCCTGATAGATTTTTTTCCTACTATGATTCTTGTGACCCCCCTGAGCAACCCTGAAATAAAGTACAAGTCCCTGTGTGTTAGCAATCTTGAAAATGCCTCTGGTTTTTAAAACCAAAAGAGCCAGGACTGGAACCGCCAACCACATGGATTTTAGTCAGATATCACTCTTCTTGGTGAAAGGGCTGCCCAAATGGCAGATGGGCAGATTTGATCCTGGAGATTGATAACAGCCTCTATTCTGGGGTAAAGTAGAATCTGGAGGAAATTATCAATTCTCAAAATCCAATTCTAGATTTTCTTCCATGCTGGTGACACAGTGTGTCCAAAGGGATAAGGGTTTCTATCATCATTCTGAAAAAATGATACTACACAGTAGTGAAAAAACTGACATGGAGCAGTCAGGCAAACAACTGATTAAAGAGCCCAGAAAAACCTTCCTGGAGCATGTTTCCAATCTTGAAAGGGCTAGCAAATGGGAGATTGCTTAGGGCCAGAGTTATCTAATTACCATGATGGTAAACTTTACCATGGGCAGAAGAACTAGGCAATGAGGCAGGGACCAAGACAGAAAAATGAATTCTGCAGCCTGAGCCGAAATGGTTGAGGTGGGGGGGGAATGTAGGAACAATATGACTGCTCAGTTATTAGGAAGCAGCTGAGTTGCCTAGGGAAGCTCAAGAATATGAGCCAAATTTGGCCATAAAAGAGATTATGACAGCAACACAAAAGATAATTCCTGAGTCACCCAATTCTAGAGTCTAGATGGGTAAACTTAGCTCTAAGACTCATCCATTAGAGGCCTTGGGCTATTGTTTTAGAAACTAGGGCAAAGATGAGCTTAGTAAGGAGGAGAAGGGCAAGAGTGACACACAGTCTGAATAGGCAGGTTTTGGAAATTCATCAGCAAGAAAAAATAAAGTTGTTTTTTGGTCTCAGTATGCCTTGACTTTTCTGGAAAATTCTAACAATTCTACACAAGTTTCAGCTTTTTATGATTGAAGAGCCAGTGATCAGAGCAAGAGCACAACCAACAAGTGCCAGTCTTCCACCAGATCCTGCCCTTTCCCATCAGGAAAACAGAATTTCAGAGCCCAGAATGCAGTTGGGAGAATTAGTTTAAATTGATAAACCTTGGCTCATGAGGCTGTGCATTTAAATTTTACAATATGGAAAATTAATGTTTTAAGTTATTAGAACAGAAAATTCATTAGGATTAATTCTCCTGGTTCACAAACAGTTGGGGAAAATGTCGCATGTCAATGAATATCAAAGCAATCCACAATGAATGAAACATTTCTCATGTTTGGCTATTTATTGGAGGCCTCTCCCTTCTCTGCCCTGGTGGCATTTGTAAAGGGGGTGCATCCCCCAATCTCTGGTATTAATGAACATGGGTCAGGGTGCCTGTGTCCAAGAACTGTCCAGATAGAAGGTAAATTATGCCTTGGAGGAAGAGTTTCCTCTGGCTTAGGTCCTCATCCCCAGAGAACTAACGGGTAAGGTTTGCAGATATCAGCTACTGTTTAATTTTCATTAGGAGGCTATAGAAATGAAACTAGCAATTGTAGGGACTCAGGTCATTTATTGGATGCCAAATGTAGCTCCTTGGAAAGGGGAGGTAAAAGGTTCAGAACTTTTGAAGAGGAATTGTCAAGATTGAACAGTTCTGGCTGGCTAATGGGAAAAGGCCAAGGGGTGCTGATCCCCTTTTGTATTTGATTTTGCCTGGATTGAGTTGAGATAGAGTAGGATTTCTTTGTTTTCAAAATTCTATAGAGGCAGTGTGGCCAAGTTATGGGAAGCTTCACTTCCAGAGTTAGCTAGTCAGTGTCTGTGCTGGTTCCACACTTTCCAACCTTGGAAAATATATTTCTCTAATGCTTATTCTAATCACCTGTGAAACAGGTGTGTGTGTGTGTGTATGTGTGTGTGTGTGTATGTATGTCAGTTCAAATCATAGATTTTTGTGCAGATTCCATTAAATAACGAAGGTAAAACACTCAGCATAGTGTCAAGCCCCTGGTAATACTTGCTTCCCTTCTCTGGGAATGCAAATGGAAGGAACTAAATAAATTTCTCAAACTCCTAATGTAAACAAAGGGTTGATCCAGAAAAACCAACTGGAGAGCAGAAGAGTAGCTCATGCTTCTTACTCCACAGGCAATTTACTTTTAAATTAAAGAATGCAAATACATAATTAAAATATTAGGACTAGGGAAAAAGATTCTCCACATACCTTGTTTCAACCTCTTATTGCTTCCATGAGAATTCAAAAGGCATAATACAGACAGGGTTTCAGACAGCACCTAATATGTCATGGTTAAAGACTAGGACAAAGTACAAGCAGAAGAGGAGAGAGAGAGACAGAGACAGAGACAGAAAGAATGAATTAAGCTTCTCAATTACATGTAGACCAAGGGATAGAAGCAAGATCAATGAATGGAAGTTAGAATTGGCTCCCAATCCAGCTGTCTGGGGCTGGCAAGTGATGAGCTTCCTGTCACTGAGGCATGTTCCAGTTCAGGCAGAGCAGCTTCTTTGTCATGATGTGATGGTAGCAATTTTGTATCAGGTGGAAAATTGGTTCAGATAACTTCTTACTTCAGGTCCACTGACATCCTTTCTGCGAATCTTGGAGCACCCAATTGAGACCAAAGCCTCCCATAGGCTTCCATGAACTCCAAAATAAGCCCCTCTCAGAAGAGCTTCAATATTTCAGTTTTGGGAGGAAAAGGTTAAAAAGTCACTTCTCTTAGGGTATTTCCATGGAGTGCTTTAAAGAAGAAACAGTCACAGTGAATGATGATGTAGTCAGAGGCTGAGTAGTCGGGAGAATGAAGGTGACAATTCAAGACATGGGGACCCTGAGAGCTCTGAATGTCAAGGATGGACTGAGCATCATTTGAGATGACACACAGGGTACTTGTCGACCTTGTAGTTGGTGAGGCTCCCTCCCGTACATAGCCTCTTGCAAGGTGTTGTAGCTAATGTTTGCAATTAGCTTCCAAGCTTCTCTTAACTTTGCTTAAGAAAGGGTCTCAGAGGACATCATGCATCCATCTTCTCACGCAGGAAGCAGCCTAGCCACAGGTAGGAAGGAAGTTACCAGAATTACCCAGCTGGTAAGTAGGAATTTAGAAGGGAAATAACAAAGGTTGGATGGCAGCTGTGTTTCATTCACCTGAAGAAAAAATGAACTTGTTTATTAAAGGGCCACAAACACAAATACCAGGCAAGCAACAACAGGCATCAAAATGCATTGATGAAGAGTGGAAATGTGAAAATCAGACCACCTGGGTTCATATCCCCACTGCACCATTCACTGTGTGGCCTTTGGCAAGTTTCTTGAGTACCTCAGCTTCTTCATCTGTAAAATTGTAAAATAATAGTGAGCCTTTCACAGGGTTGTTAAGCTATTTATATGAGTTAATATTTGCAAAACCTATAGTCCCTGGCACACAGCAAGTGCTGTATAAGTGTTTGTTAAATAAGGGTAAAGCATAAAGTATACAGGGAGTAAGAGGAATGAAAAACAGGAAGACTGTCACCAACCGTACACCAGCTTCAGTCAGTTCCTGCCATGGAAAACAGAGATATAGAACCGCCACATTTCTCCAGGTCTTAGAAGAAGCTGATACTCAGAATTCTTTTTTACTCAATTTGTTTGTCTCACAAATGAGTTCATTGACTGTTGATTCTCAGACTTGAGTGAAGTTCATGGCAGGTTTGCACAGTGAAGGGGGTCAACAAGGTAGAGGAACCAAGACACCCAGGAAGCATCTTTGCTTCACTCTGAGAGAAGGGTAGATTTTCTAGGGGCTACAAGGACTTTCTTTCTATTCAAAGACCATGTGAAGTGTTTTCCTGCCTCAGGATATGTAAAACAGGATAATTATTACTAGCTGCTCTGAAAACATCCCCTGAATGCCTAAGAACTTAGTACAATATGTTTATTTCTTGCTCATTTGTATCTCACACCAATGCAGGTCAGTGAACAGGGTGGAATATCCTTCAAAGGCTAAAGAGCTTACCAGGGTTTGGCCATCTTCAGTGTACGGTTTCTGAGGGCTGCAGTAGCTGATTCCCAAGGTGGGGGCATGGAGGAACACTTGAGGGGGCAGACTGGGAAGTCATAAATATCATTTTCATTCAATGCCATTGGCTAGAACTCAGTTATGTGGCCTGTCAGGGACTGGAAACCATCCAGCCATGTACCTAGGAAAGAGAGGAGAAATTCAGGTATGAGTCAACACTAGCATTTGCTGCATCAGGTTTTTGCACTTGCCCTTCTCTCTGCCTGGACCACTCTTCCCTTCTCGTGTCCCACCTCCTCATCATTCAGCTCTAAACTTCCTCAAACACACCTTTCTTGACATGCCTGTTTATAGGAGCTCCCCATCTCTCATCCCACATCCTTTACCACCTCAGTTCATATGGCACATGGCACATTTTGAAGACTCATATGTGTCTATTTATTTCTAGTGTATCATATGGCTCTGCCTCCCCCTTCAATGATGAGAGCAGGGATGCTATCTTCCTGGTTTACCAAAGAGGCTGATTTAATGGATTCAAAGTTCATTCTAATCACAAACAACCTCACAGGGAGCCAGAGCTGTGCTGCCTCTGCAGTGATCAAAGATTAAATAATCCTCTTAAATTTCCTCCCATAGACCTGCATTCTGCTGCAACCCAGTCAACAGGTAATGGGACTACCAGTGGTGTCTGTGCTGGTTCCTGAAGCCAGCTTGTGGATGCACTATTTCATTTGCTTTACAGCACCTACCACAGTGTTCTCTTCCAGCCCACTCTATCATTTTAAATCTGTACAGAGGGTTTGAAATGTTTCTCCTATTCCAGGAAGAACAAGGAACAGGAGGTCTACCTGTTACCATGGGAGAAAATGCCACTGCAAAGATAAGGGATTTGGACATGTGTGTGTGCATGGGTGTTCACTCACAAGTGCATGTTGGAACATGAGTTGAGGGGTGAATCCAGTGATGAAGGCAAAAGAAGTCAATTATTTATGGCTGTGAAAACAAAGAAGCCCCCAAATCTTCATGACTTACAACTGTATGAGTTTATTTCTTGCTTCTGCTCTGTGTTGTTGGTTGTGGGTCAGCAGTGGCTCTACTCCAAATGTCTTCACATTGCAGTAACCAGGCTGAATGAGCACCTGGAATACTCATTGCTTGTGGCAGAAGAAAAGCTCACATGGGCTCTTCAAGCTCTTGCTTTGAGCTAGCATTTCATTGGCCACAGCGAGTTGTATCACTGAGTCTGCTGTCCAGAGCATGGGGAGACAGACTCCTTCCTCAAAGAAAACACAAATGACATATCCAGTGTCAACTGGTGGAGAAGTGCTACCCCCTTCTGGGAAGGAAAGTAAGTAGTTGGGACTAACCATGCAAATGTATCATGCTCCTGTTTTAAGACAGTTTTAAGACAGTTTGTTAGCCAGAGTTGTTTCAGTTGGAATAAATAGAAAATCAGCTTAAATGTGCTTAATTTTGAAAGAAGAAATATTCCTGGCCTTTGCCTCATTGTTTGTAAGGTCACACATGTGTTGGGACTTCATTCTTTCTGGTCCTTGGGTCTGTGTTTCTTTGTGTAGTGCTATTCTCTGACAGGCTCTATCTATGGTCTGGCCTGTTGGAACTCCAACTGTATAGCCCTGTGTATAGCCCTGAGGGCAGCCCTTCCCCCAAAAGTCCAGCCCAAGTTCACAATTAAATGTCAATGGATCAACATGAGTCACGTGACTAGAGCTAAGCTAATTGCCATGGACAGGGAATAAAATATGGGGATGAGTCATACATGGGCTGTGTAATGAATCCTAGGCCCTGGGAAGGGCAGGTATGTTCCTCCCAAATCTGAACACCATGGACTAAGACATGGGAACACTATGGTTCCCATGTTTGAACTAACATATTTATTGTAAAATAATATGGATTGCTGGG
The DNA here is from genome assembly GCA_004027735.1 of Carollia perspicillata. NCBI lineage: Eukaryota > Metazoa > Chordata > Mammalia > Chiroptera > Phyllostomidae > Carollia > Carollia perspicillata. The sequence continues at coordinate 69,768 of PVKM010001046.1, forward strand.
CAATTGAAAACCACTGAACCAAGGAAAATAGAAATTTGAATAAAAATTCAAAACCATGGCTAGAATTAGAACACAAATAAGCATCCCATGAGGGCTAATTAACTTGCCCTATTGGTATTGAAAGTTTGAATGTCTTGATGGTCATAGTAGCTTGACAAAATATATTGTTATAACCCACCTATTTCTGCTACCAAAGCCTTAGCACAAATTAGGTTATCTAAAATGGGAATGTTAAATATGCTTAGGTTGTGAATCAGAGGATCCAAGATACTGGTTGAGTAGGTAGGAGCTACACTAACCTCCTTCCAGGACCAAACTGAAACTACAACTAAATTTAAAAAAATCATCCTGAATAACCAACTGATCACTAGTTGGAGAGAAGCCTCATAACTGAGGAAATATGAAAGAAACCACTTTACCACATTGAGACTAGTAGGGAGCACGGAGGCACGAAAGGTCTGGCTGAGCTCCCACGAGCAGCAGCTGATGCTCTGGAGGGATATTTCAGTAGCTGCGGGGGGTTCTCCTGAGAAGTGTGAGGTCTAAACCCCAAACTGGGCTCCCCAGTCTACAGCACCAAAACTGATAACAGAACTTAAATAGCATTTGGCTATAAAAAGCAGCAGGGTTTCTGTCCACCAAGTAGAGATGGCTAGAGATGCACAGAACCTCTTAAAGAGCCAACACGCAAAATTTCATTTCAGCCAGTTACCCTGGACTCTGGCAGAGGGACTGCAGATAGGACTACAGATGCTTAAGGAGAGTCTGAGGTTAGTGGCTCTGGGGAGAGAACTGAAGAAATAGCTGCCAAGATCCCTGTGCTGAGTCATTTTGCATACTGCAGAAGCCATCTTTCTCTGGGAGAGCACTTCACTCCATACAGAATAGCCTGAGGGGAAGCAACAGCCTTGCCCACAGGAATCACTCTTGCCCCACCCTATGGATCTTAAGTCTAGCTGCTGAAGAGTACAGCTGGAGACTATTTCAGAGACAAAGCCTAACAGAAAGCCTTCAGGCAAAGGAGATTTCTGGGAGCTCGAGACTTAGCTGTCACTCCCCTAGATGGCTACTGGTAAAATCCCATCCTGGTGCTCATCCTGGTGTGCATTCTGTACACACTCAGGACCAGCAGAGGAAGCCAAACTGTGCATCACTGATAGCCACAAACAGATTGCCCAAGGCCAGTCACAAGCAGCATCTGATATAGGTCTGAACTAGAGTCTGTGCAGATCTACCTAATACATAGAAACAAATACAAAAAAGCAGCCAAAATGGGAAGACAAAGAAACAGGCCCTAAATAAAAGAACAAGAGAATTTTCTACAAGAAGAACTAAATGAAATGGAAGAAAGCAACTTATCAGATATATAGTTTAGAGTACTGATTATAAAGATTCTCAAGAGCATGAAAAAAGACACTAGAAATAATAGAAAAGGACCAGTCAGAAATAAAGAATGCAATATCTGAAATAAGTAATAAACTAGAAGGAATAAACAGTAGGTTAAATGAAGCAGAGTATCCAATCAGTGTTTTGGAAGATAAGGTAGAAAAAACAATCAAGCAGAGAAGTAAAAGAATAAAGAATTTTGAGAAAATGAGCAGAGCTTAAGAAACACTTGGGACAACATGAGGCATAACAACATCTGCATCATGGGAATACCAGAAGGAGATGAGAGTGAGCAAGGGTTAGAGAACCTATTTGAAGAAATAATGACTGAAAACTTCACTAACATGGTGAAGGAAAAAGACACACAAGTCTAGGAAGTGCATAAAGTCCCAAACAAGATGGACTCAAAGGCACCTACACCAAAACACATTATAATTAAAATGGCAAAGCTTAAAGATAAGGAGAAAATCCTAAAAACTGCAAGAGAAAAGCAGGTAGTTACCTACAAGGGAGCTCCAATTAAGCTGTCATCTTGCTTCTCAACAGAAACCTTTCAGGCCAGAAGGGATTGGCATGAAATATTCAAAGGGATGAAAAACAAGGACCTTCAACCAGGGCTAGTTTAACCAGCAAGGCTATCATAAAACTGAAGGAGAAATAAAGAACTTCCCAGACAAGAAAAAGCTAAAGAAGTTTTTTAGCACAAAACCAGTACTGCAACAAACATTAAAAGGCTTGCTTGAAGAAAGAAGAGGAAGAAGAAAAGGGAGAAGAAGAGCAAGAACAAGAAGAAGGGCAAGAACAAGATCAAGAGCAAGAAGAACAAGAAGAAGGAGAGGGAGGAGGAGGAGGAAATTAGATTAAAAATAAAATGGCAATAAATAAATAAATATATATATATATATATATATATATATATATATATATATATATATATATATATATATATAATCACCTTAAAATGTAAATAGCTTGAATGCTCCAACCAAAGATGTAGGGTAGCTGATGCAGGCACTGGCCCACAGTGCCCGTGGCATCATGGATGAGACATGAGACAAATTCACATGGACTACCGAGTCCTGTGGAGGAAAAGAGGATGGCACAGCTACTCCCTCAAGTGGAGGGTGCTGTAGAGGGGCCTGGCCACTCTCTCAGGGGAGAGCATGCTGACCCTTGCCCAGACAAGCTTTTATTGGGTTCAATTTGCACAGGAATACAGGTACAGCTCATTAATCATTGTCAGGCAGTTAGGATCAAACAGTAGATAGCATGCAAAGAACTACTAGGGATTCTTCTGAGTCAGGTTCTATCAGCTAAAAGGCTATAAAACTTTGGGAAACAAACTTATGTCCTGCTTGGGCCTTTATCATTTAACTAAGAGCATTCTTAGCAAAGCAGGTTTCACAGGATTTTACATATCCTTTCTCAGGCCTGATTACCTGCCTTTTCCAGCACGTGGCTGCATGGCCCTCTGTCATTGTTTCAGGCTTAAGTCAGGAAGAGGGAGCAAGATAGCCAAGGAATTAGGAGAAAAGAGGACTCAGGCTTCATCAAAGCTGAGGGGCAAGGTTCTATCACCCCCTTTCTCCATAGCTCCCCACATCCTTCCCTGTGGCCTCCACATGATCATGCCTGTTGTAGGTTGTTCTGCCCTTGGGGAATCTTACCCATCATTGGCTAACAGATCAAGCATTGGGGGTCAGCTATGAAAAAAGGAGCAGAAGCGGTGCTCTTGCCAGGGAGATAAGCTTTGTCTCCTTAGTGGCTTATGGTCCAAAGGTCGCTCACTCTGCCTTAGCCATGGGCAGGTTACAGCTCTTGAAACCAGGCAGGGTGGCTCCCAACAGGTAGCTGAATGTATAAGAAAACAAGGCCCATATTTGTGCTGTCTCAAAGAGACCCACCTCAGACTGAAAGATACGCACAGACTAAAAGTTAAAGGATGGAAAAAAAAGTATGTCATACAAATGGAAAGGGAAAAAAAGCTGGAGTAGCAATACCGTTACCTAACAAAATATACTTTAAAACCAAGGCTATATTAAGAGGCAAAGAAAGACATTATATAATAATAAAGGGAAAAATCCAACAAGAAAATATAATCCTAGTAAATATTTATGCACCCAAAATAGTAACACCTAAATACGTAAAGTAAATCTTGATGGATATAAAGGGAGAGATCAACAGAAATACAGTCATAGTAGATTTTAACACCCCACTGATTCCAATGGATATATATTCCAGACAAAAACTAATGAGGAGACAGTGGCATTCAACCAGCAGTACCCAATTTTTTGGCACCCGGGACCAGTTTCATTGAAGAATTTTCCATGGACCAGTGGGTGGAGGGGACAGGAGACAGCTCAGGCAGTAATGCAAGCAAAGCTTCATTCCCTGGCCTCCTGCTCACGTCCTGCTGTGTGGCCCACTTCCTAACAGGCCACAGACCAGTACATGTCCACAGCTCAGGGGTTGTGGACCCCAGCCTTAAACAACACACTAGATGAAATGGATTTAATTGATATCTTCCGAGCATTTCACCCCAAAGTAGCAGAATATATATACTTTTCAAGTACACATGGAATATTTTCTAAAATACACCATGTTAGCACATAAAACATGTCTAAGTAAATTTAAGAAGATTTAAATCATATCAACATATCAAGCATTTTGTCTGACTACAATGCTATGAAACTAGAAATCAATTACAAGAAGAACATTGAAAAATATACAATGATACGGAAGCTAAATAACATGTTATTAAACAATTAATGTGTCAACAATGAGATTGAGGAAGAACTCAAAAGATAGCTTGAAACAAATAAAGATGAGAAGACAACATTCCAAAACCTATGGGACACAGGGAAAGCAATTCTAAGAGGTAAATTCATAGCATTACAGTCCAATTTCAAAAAAAAAAAAAAAAGAAAGAAAGGTCAAATAAATGATCTAACTTTATGTTTAAAAGAACTTGAAAAAGAACACCGAAAAGAGCCTTAAATGAGTAGAAGAAAGAAAATAATAAAGATCAGAGCAGAAATAAATGACATGGAGTCTTAAAAAGTGATACAAAAGAAATGGATAAAAGAGCTGTTTCTTTGAAAAGATAAACAAAATTGACAAACTTTTAACCAGATTCATCAAGAAAAAAAGAGGGAGAACCCAAATAAATAAAATCTGAAATGAAAGAGGAGAAATAACAACTGACACCAAAGAAATATAAGGAACAGTAAGAAAATATTGTGAACAACTGTATGCCAAAAAATTAGATAACCTAGATAGATAAATTCCTAGAAACCTACAATCTTTCAAAACTAAATCAGGAAGAATCAAGTAATCTGAATAGACAGATTACACCTAGTGAAATTGAAGTAATAATTCAAAAACTACCAGCAAAAACCCTGGGCCAGATAGCTTCACTGGTGATTTTTTCCAAGCATTCTGGGAAGAACTAACACCTCTCCTTCTCAACCTATTTCAAAAAATTAAAAAGGATGGAGGACTCTCAAGCTCATTTTATGAGACCAGTATTATCCTAATTTGAAAATCAAACAAAGACACTACAAAAAATAAAATTATTGGCCAATATCCTGATGAATACAAATGCTAAAATTCTCAGCAAAATATTAGCAAACTGAATACAGCAATACATGAAAAAAATCATACGCCATTATCAAGTGGAATTTATTCTTCAAATGCAAGGTTAGTACAAAATTCACACATCAATAAATGTGTTTCACCCCATAAACAAAATGAAGGATAAAAACCACATGATTATATCAATAGATGCAGAAAAAGCATTTGATAAAATCCAGCACCCATTTATGATAAAAAAAAAAGCTAATCAAAGTAGGTATAGAGGGAACAAACCTAAACATAATAAAGGCCATATATGAGAAACCTACTGCCAGCATCATACTAAATGGGCAAAAACTACAAGCATTCCCCTTAAGATCAGGAACAACACAGTGACAACCACTTTCACCTCTCTTGTTCAACATAGTACTGGAAGTCCTAGTCATAACAATCAGTCAAGAAGAACAAATAAAAGGCATTCATTTTGGAAAGGAAGAAATCAAATTATTTTTATTTGCAAGTGACATGTACTGTACATAGAGGACCCCAAAGATTCCACCAAAAAACTACTAGAACTGATCAATGAATTCAACAAAGTAGCAGACTCCAAAATTAATATCAGGAAATCAGTTGCATTTTTATATGCCTAAATGAACTATCAGAGAGTAAAATTAAGAAAGTAATCCCACCCACAATTGCTTGAAAAAGAATAAAATACCTAGGAATACATTTAACCAAGGATGTAAAAGACCTGTACTCAGAAAATTATAAGACCCTGAAGAAAGAAATTGAAGAAGATACAAATAAGTAGAAGCACATACAGTGTTCCTGGATAGCAAAAATTAACATCATTAAAATACCCATGCTGCCCAAAGCAATCTATAGATCAATGCAATACTTACCAAGATTTCAATGATGTATTTACAAAACTAGAATGTGTATTTCAAAAGTTTATATGGAGCCACAAAAGACCTCACATAGCAACAGCGATCTTGAGAAAGTAAAACTAAGTTGGAGGAATCACGCTGCCTAATATTCTAACTATGCTATAAGCCCATAGTAATTAAAACAGCATGGTACTGGCATAAAAATAGACATATAGATCAACAAAATAGAAAAGAACAGAATAGAGATCCCAGAAGTAAACCCACATCTTTACAGTCTATTAATCTTTGACAGAGGAAGCAAGCACAAACAATGGGCTAAAGATAATTTATTCAATAAATAGTGTTGGGAAAATTGGACAAAAGCATGCAGAAAAATGAAACTAGCCCATCTTCTTATACCACACACAAGGATAAATTCAAAATGGATTAAAGACTTAAATATTAGACCAGAAACCATTAAAGTCCTAGAAGAAATCATAAGCAATAAAATCTTGCCCACTGCTTGTAGCAATATTTTATCAGATCTATCTCCCCAGGTGAGGGAAACAAAAGAAAAACCAAGCAAATGGGATTATATCAAACTAAAAAGGTTTTTCACAGCAAAGGAAATTATCAACAAAATAAAATGACAACCCACAGGATGCGAGAACATATTCACTGATACACCTAGTATGAGGTTAATATCCAAAATTTATAAAGAACTTACAAAACCCAACACACACAAAAAAAAACAAACAATCCAGTTAAAAAATGGTCAGAGGACCTGAACAGATGCTTCTCCAAAGAGGACATCCAGATGGTCAATAGATATGAAAAGATGCTCAACACCACTAAGCATCAGAGAAATGTAAATTAAAACCACAATAAGATATCACCTCACACCTGTCAGAATGACTATCATCAATAAATCAACAAACAACAAATGCTGGTGAGGATGCAGAGAAAGAGGAACCCTTTTGTACTGTTGGTGGGAATACAGATTGGGGCAACCACTGTGGAAAGCAGTATAGTGATATCTCAAAAAATTAAAAATGGATATGCCTTTTGTCCCAGAGATCCTACTTCTGGGAATATATCTGAAGGAACCCAAAGTGTAAGCACCCCTATGTTCATTGCAGCAGTATTTATAATCACCCCTATGTTCACTGCAGCAGTTTTTACAATATGGAAGCAGCCCAAGTGTCCATCAGTAGATGAGTGGATAAAACAACTATGGAACATTTACACAATGGGATACTACCCAGCCATAAAAAAGAAGAAAATTTTACCTTTTGCAACAACATGGATGAACCTGGGGAACATTATGCTAAGTTAAATAAGCCAGCCAGAGAAAAACAAATACCATATGATTTCACTCATAATGTAGAATCTAATGAACAAACTGAATTAATAAGAAAAATAGAGACAGACCCATACATAGAGAGCAGGATAAGATGTAAAGGGGGATGTGTTGGGGGTGGAGGGACTGAACAAAAGAGGAAAAAGGACTCTTAGATGTCTACAACAGAGTGGTAACTGCTAAGGAGGGGGTGGGATAAGGGGGCTAAATGGTAGTGGAAAAAAATACAATAGAAAAGAAAAAATGTTTAGGTTAATCCCTTCACCACACTTTAGTCATGTATGTGTGTGCACATATTTATGCTTTTACCTATGCATAGATACAATCTATATTTTTCAAGAAATGACATACCACCTTCTATGTAAATGTTTGACATTTTGTGCCCAGTGCTGTCCTAGTCTAGCTCAGTCTAGCCTATTCTCCCCCACCCCATCCTAACATGTTTTCACACTGCCCTATTTTATTATTTTTCTTAATGCAACTTGAAATCTAGTAAAATAATTTCATCACTGCTATTGAGTTGCAATCCACATTTTGAAATCATTTAACTAGACAAGGAAGGGAAAGGCCTATAACACTTTATAAGTATCTATTGAGTAATGGACAATGAATGAATGACATCAATTCAGTCCAGTCTGTGACTACTATCTACTCTAGTATTATGTATATTTATGTACACCAGGTACCAGGATTGCAGTTATGAATAAAACTCAGCCCCTAACTTTGACATCACCTCTCAACAGGGGAGAGGGAGACCCTAACAGGCAGCGGCAATGGAGGGTGATAACTTCCATCGAGATGAGCCAGGTACTAGAGGTGCTCAAATCAAAAGCCATTGGTCCCCCCAGAATGAAAGGTGAAGAAGAGAAAAACACACTGGGGACATACCAGAAGAGGGATGTGAAATTCAAAGAGTGCTTCTCTGCCACTTAAGGCTGAGAAACCCTCAGGCTAGAGCAAGTAGGGTGGGAGACTGCAGGATGTCAGGGTTATTGAAGAGATATTTGAGTCTGGGAAGGTGATGTGAATCAAAGCTTCTAGAACTTCTGCTCAGATTCCGTGTTTTACTTGTTTTATTTTGATTTGGTTTGGTTTGGGCTGGGGGGTGATTGTGCATTACCTGAGGTTCATATTGAAGTTAGGCAAGCAGCACCTTTTAAGCAATCAGGAGAGGCAGCTGTGTGTGTCCAAGCTGGGGAGCAATCCTTCTAACAGCTTCCACCAGCCACAAATATAGACGGGTTTTCTGTCTTCCTTTTCATAACCTTTTCCTGGCCCTTTAAGAGTGTCGCTTTTCATATTTTTACTCCTAGCTGTCTGGGTGGGATTTCAACCTTTTTATATTTTTCTAAGTCTTGTGTTTAATGTGGAATTTTTAGGGCAAAATGCCCTAGAAGTTATTATTGAATATGAAAAAAAGTCAGATCTCTACCTTTTGCTTTAGAAATATAGGGACACAAAGACAAGGGGGTTTTTGAGCATATGGACTTTTGATATATGGAATGAAGACCATTGTGTCTGACCACATCTGCAATGAACCCCCTCATAATTTTAGATTAGGTTTATGTGGATGTCCTAAGTGGTGGACAGTAGATTGTATAGATATAATTCTAGTATGTCATACTTCTTCAATATCAATTACTTTGAATGCTTAAATATCCAATTTTCTGATATTTCTATTTCTCACTGTTTACTGGCTGAAAAGGTATGAAATCTGGTAGCCTGAAATGAGCAAAGGCTCTGGGAGATTGGGTCCCATACAATAATGGTTTATGGTTTTTAATGTCTGAAATATTCCACAACAAAAGCCACCAGAGATTGGAGTCTGGATCTTTCCCCCAGCACTCAGACAGAATTGGAAAAAGAAAAAATTAAAGACAGGTTTAATTAACCTGCCAAAAAGAAAAAAATCTCAGAATGTCTGTGTGTGAGGTTAAGAACAAATCTCATGATCAAAGAAACTGGAAAGGGGGATGGTTTAGAAGGCACATTTCATATTCAGTCAACTAATATTCCCGAATCTCCTTAGAATCAAATTACTCAATTATTTCAACTGTGAGTTTCTGCAGGAGAGAGAATGTCTGTGGGTGGAATTTAACTGACATGAAGAGCCCAGGTCCCCATGCAGAGTTAGCTTGTGCTAACTCTGGTCTGCAGCTGTCCCACAAACTTTCCTCCACCAGGGTTCTGGGGGGACTCCAGGAGGAGGTCAGAGCAGAGGTACAATAAGACAATGGAGGTGCCCAGGTTAAAAGACAGTGTAAATACATTTCTCTGGTACATTTGTGACTTGTATGTAGGGGTGTTTACAAGTGTAGGTGACCATTGTATCATCAAGACACAATATGTGCCCTGGCCATTGTGGCTCAATTGGTTGGGTGCTGTCCCTCAAAGCAAAAGGTCACCGGTTCAATTCCTGGTTAGGGCACATGCCTGGGTTTCAGGTTCAGTGTGCAGTCGGGGTATATATGAGAGGCAACCAATTGATGTTTCTCTCTCACACTGATGTTTTTCTCCCTCTCTTTCTCTCTTGCTTCCCACCTCTCTGTCTCAAAAAAAAAAAAAAAAAAAAGACACAATATGCCCTTTCCTTGACACATGGAGAAACCACACTGCCAGCCCTCTTTGGATGTATACGGGGCCACAGCAGTGGACTGTGAGCAGCAGGGAGATGTGCCCCTGCTGGTCCAGCTGGTTCAGAGCCAGAGTACATTCCCCACATTTTATTCTCCTCCCTGTTTACTGGCTGAAATGGAGCAGGACATGGCCCTGGACATGGAGGGAGCTATAATGGAAGGAGCCTTGGTGCCTCCTGAATGACTTGTAGAAGAACCTGCCCTATCAACCCATACTGGACTTGACATGAGCAGGGAATTATTGACATGTGCCTGCACCCTGACATTTTGGGGTTTTCTATAATCTAGCTTAACTAGTAAAACAACCTTGAGCAATTAACTTCATCTCATTGAACTTCATTTGTAAAATGGGGTTCATAAAAGCCTTGCCTTTATAGGATTGTTGGGAAGATTAAATAAGATACTGAAAATAAAATGCTTAACACAGTAACTGACATATAAAAAATCAATTAATAAATGTTAGCTAACACTGGTGCAGCAGTAGGCTGCTTTCCTTAACTAGCTGGCTCATTTTATTGTCCATACACCACTGCTGTTATCATCATCACATTAGTAGCAGTTGTTGTTCTAATACACATTTACTTATTATACAACAATATTTATTGAATACCTACTATGTACCAGGCACAGTGAGAGATACTGGAGAGACAATGGTAAATAAAAGACATTCTCATGTATATCTAGCAAGCATGGACTTTTAGTCTCCGTGTTATTTTAAAGTTTACAATTTGTCTTCTTACGCAAATCCAGATTTTCACTTTGCCCCATGGACTGGAATCCCTGATCAAAATTCTCCTCACAGAAGCCAGCTCCATTCCCTTAGCATCAGCAACCAGAAAGCTGTATCCTAGGTAAAAAGAATCCACATTGTTTTTGTATAACAAAATCCACTCCCCTTGTTCTGGTATTGGCACTCTCGTCATCCTCTGATAGACAGACTTCCCTGACTTCACTTTATGACTGTGTCTTTCTGGTGGGATTGACTATATACAGATTCTCCCTCTTGGGGTGAACACATGGCCCTCATTGGCCAATCAGAGCCCTCCATAATCCCTGAGCTCAGTAATTATAGAATAGACATGTGACTCAAGCTGGGTCAATAAAGTATTACAATATTGATCAAGATTGGCTTTCTTCATGCTGGGGTTATTGGGTTATTGGGATGATACAAGCTTGAAACTCTGTAGAACCTGTGGCCAGCTTATATTCAGTTCTGGGAAAACTGAGTCGAAAGAAGAAAAGCCACCAGTTCCTGATGATCTTTTGAGCATCTGGATCCAACTATTCCTAAAATCCTGCCTTGGGACATTTCAGTTAATTCAGCCAAATATTTTACTGCCTAGGGAAGTTCGATTTGGTGCTTGACTCCTTGAAACCAAAACATTCCATTACCCAGTCCCCCAACACTGGAATAAGCTTTGGAGGCAAAGTGATCTACAGCACTATCCAGTCACCAAAGAAGAAACATCATCTGTCCTTTAGACTCCTGAGTGCTGTCCTTCCTTCCATACTGCTCTTGCATGGGCTCACTTTTCACAAACAAGTTCCAACTCCTAAGCTTACATATGCTATTAAAGAGCCTCATGGGAGCTCTTCCTGAAGCCCTGGCCTGCCCAGTCCTGGCTTCCCTCCCCCTACTTACCAGTCCAGTTTCCTCATGCCTCACTGTGTCTGTTAGGTGACATTTTCTCATTTATGACAAGCTCATCATTTCTGTATAGAAGATAATCATTTCAATTTCTACTTTGTAAGTCAGTAGGGAAGTTTAGAGGGCCAACATCTCCTTCCTGGTCCACAAATCTACAAATACTATTTCCTCCCCAAGAAATGAATCACTTGTATAGTTTTTCATTAAAATTCAAATTAATTTGGAGGCTTCTAGCCAAGATGGAGGCATAGGTAGACACACTGTGCCTCCTCACACAACCAAAAGAAGGACAACAACATTTTAAAAACAAAAAAACAACCAGAACTGACAGAAAATCAAACTGTATAGAAATTCAACAACCAAGGAGTTAAAGAAAATACACTCATCCAGACCGGTAGGAGGGGCGGAAATTTGTGCGCAAATAAGACAAGCAGCAAGCCAGTGGCAGGCAGACCTAGTACGGGATTGTGGAGCAGGATGTGCAAGGCTGCAGCTGGCCGGCAAGGCTACAGCAGCAGCTGATGGAGCAGGCAGTCCCACATTCACATGAAGATAAACCAGGAGGAACAACTGGGGGGCAGAGACAGACTGGGCTCCAGAGTGGGGAAATAAAGCCTTAAACCACTGATTGAAAACACCTGTGGGGGTTAAGGTGGCAAAAGAAGAAACTCCCAGTCTCACAGAAGAGTTTATTGGAGAGACCCACAGGGTCCCAGAATGTACACAAGCGGACTCACCTGGGAATCAGCACCAGAAGGGCCCAATTTGCTGGTGGGAAGTGGGGGAAGTGACTGAAAGCTGGAAGAGAGCAGAGCAAGTGCCATTGTTCCCCTTCCCCACATACTGCATCACAACACAGCAACATGGGTTGCCCCGCCCTGGTGAATACCTAACTCTCCACCCCTCACACGTAACAGGCATATGGAGACAAAAAACAATGGCCCAAATAAAAGAATAGATCAAAGATATAGAAAAAATGCAACTAAGCAACAAAGAGATAGCCAACCTATCAGATGCACAGTTCAAAACACTGGTGATCAGGATGCTCACAGGATTGGTTGAATTTAGTCACAAATTAGATTTTAAAAATGAAGACTACACTAAGTGAAATAAAGAAAAATGTACAGAGAACCAATAGTGATGGGAAGGAAACTGGGACTCAGATCAACAGTGTGGACCAGAAGGAAGAAAGAAACATCCAACCAGAAAAGAATGAAGAAACAAGAATTTAAAAAAAAAAATGAGGAGAGGCTTAGGAACCTCCAGGACATTTTTAAACATCCAACATCTGAATCATAGTGGTACCAGAAAGAGAAGAGAAAGAGCAACAAGTGGAAAAGTTATTTGAACAAACAATAAAGGAGAAATTCCCCAGTCTAGCAAAGGAAATAGACTTCCAGGAAGTCCAGGAAGTTCAGAGAGTCCCAAAGAAGGTGGACCCAAGGAGGAACACACCAAGGCACATCATAATTACACTACCCAAGCTTAAAATGAAGGAAAGAATCCTAGAAGCAGCAAGAGATAAGGAGACAGTTACCTACAAAAAATTTCCCAAAGACTGTCAGCTGATTTCTCAAAAGAGACCTTAAAGTCAATAATGGGCTGGAAAGAAGAATCCCAAGTCATGAAAAGCAAGGACCTGCATCCAAGATTACTTTATCCAGCAAACTTTCATTTAGAATGGAAGGGCAGGTAAGATAAGATAGGTGCTTCTCAGATAAGGTCAAGTTGAAGGAGTTCCTCATCACCAAGCCCTTATTATATGAAATGTTAAAGGATGTTACCTAAGAAAAAGAAGATAAAAAATATGAACAGTAAAAAGACAGCAAACTCACAGTTATTAACAACCACACCTAAAACAAAAGCAAACTAAGCAAACAACAAGAACAGGAACAGAACCACGGAAATGGAGATCATATGGAGGATTATCAACAGGGAAGTGTGAGGAGGAGAGAGTGGGAAAAGGTACAGAGAATAAGTAGCATAGATGGTAGGTAGAAAGTAGACAAGGGTAGGGTAAGAATAGCATAGGAAATGTAGAAGCCAAAGAACTTATATATACGACCCATGGACATGAACTAAAGGGGGAGAATTTGGGTGGGAGAGAGTGTTCAGGGTAGAGGGGAGTGAAGGGGGGAAAATAGAATGACTGTAATAGTATCAATAAAATATATTTTTAAAAATTTAAATTAATTTAATAAAATACAGAATTGTAAATTAATGAACCACTTGCAGAATCTATACAATACAAACATCTCATTTAACTATGGAATTTCTTCTGTTAACAATGGCTGGAGCCCTGGCTGGTGTGGCTCAGTGGATTGAGTGTCAACCTGCGAACGAAAGGGTCACCAGTTCCATTCCCAGTCAGGGCACCTGCCTGAGGTGCTGCTTAGGTCCCCAGTTGGGGGTGCTTGAAAGGCAACCACACATTGATGTTTCTCTCCCTCTCTTTCTTCCTCCCTTCCATTCTCTCTAAAAATACATAAATAAAATCTTTTAAGGAAATGACTGGAGCTTGCAGTGAATTTGTTGGGAATTAACCTTATCAATTCACCTCAGTTGATATCAAGCCGGTCCCTGCACTCAAATGTAGATTTGTAAGCATTTCCTGAGCATGGACTATGTACCAAATCCTATTTGTAGCACTTCCACATGAGTTATCTTTTGAAATCACTTGAGATGTTAGTGCTGCCACAGTAATCTATACAACTATGGCCTCAATCCTCTTACCAGCTCAGTTTACCTGGGAGAGAATAGAGAACCATAGTCCTTATCTCCCCCCATCAGGATTATATTACCCTGCCTGGGATGCCAGGAAAGCAGAGATTAAAAGAACTGATCAAACTCTGTAGCTCTGACATACTTTTCATTCCCTATGGTTAAAATCTCCATTGTATGAAGTAGTTTGGAAGCAGGTAATAAAGGGGAAAGTAGTGGAGTACACCTGGAAGCTAACATATAATAACTACAATTTGTTGAGTGCTCTCTGTATACCAGGTATGGCTGTTGGAAGCTCACTGGATCTTCACAACAAACATATCTGCTGGAAGTTAGTATTAGCATCCTTCATTTACAGATTAAAGAACCAATGCAAATAGAGTTTACATAAACTGCCTAAATTTACCCAATTCATAAAGGGAGGAAAAAAATTTAACCCAAACAGAAATTTTCCCCCAGAGCCTAAATGCTTAACAACCATACTATTAGGCCATTTACAAGGCCTGTCCAGAAAAAGTCCAACCATTGTTAACATAACCAGAATGGTTTGTGTGACATCGATGTAACCTGGCAGCCAAGGAGAGTGGACTGGAATGTGTATGAGTGAACAATGCTGATTTAACTGTATTAGTCAACGTGGGTGGTAGATGTTGTTGAGTGAGCATACGTACTGTGTAGCTATTGCATTCAAAGTGACTGAGCAAGCAGAGCAACAAGTCTGCATCACATTTTGCATGGAACTTGAACATTCCTCCACAGAAAATATTCAAATGATTCAGAAGGCTGCAGCTATGGACAACTGGTGATTGGCAGCTTCATCATGGCAAAGCACCCACTTATGCATCACGTCTCATGCATATATTTTCAGTAAAACATCGAGTCACCCAGGTGACTCAACCTCCTTACAGCTCAGATTTGGTGACTTGCAACTTCTGGCTTTTCCCAAAAATAAAATCACCTTTGAAAGGGAATCGATTTCAGACCATTGATGAGACTGAAGAAAATTCAACAGGGGAGCTGATGCGATTGGGAGAACTGTGTGAGGTCCCAAGGTGCCTACTTCGAAAGAGACTGAGGTATATCATTATCCTATATATGATGTTTCTTGTATATTGTATCTTCTTCAATAAAAGTCTCTATTTTCCATATTACATGGCTGGATAACTTCTGGAATGATGAGGTTTTATATATACCATATATATGCACTAATGTATAGTGTATATATATATACACACACACCACATATATATCTATGCATACATACCACACATATATAGATATACATACTATATATAGTATGTATATAATACTGTATATTATATATAGTATGTATATATAGTACTGTATATATAGATGCTATATATACTATAGTCCTATAGTATGTATAGTACTATACATACTATATATAGCATAGTATGTATGCATATGCATACTATATACATACTATGCTATATATAGCATGTATATGTGCATATGGTATATATGCATATGTATGCTAATACCGTGTGTGTATATACACACATATATATATACTTATATATATTATTAGTGTGTATATATTAATGTGTATATATTATTATTAATGTATTAGTATGCATATATTAGTGTGTATATATTATTACTACTATATATACATTATTAGTATCCATTGATACTGGGGACCATTGAATATGGTGGATTCTACTTGGTAGAGTTGCCATCAAGGTCCCTTTATGGTAAATACCCTCTGTCCTACTATCTTATCACTAATTGCCTTTGTCTTAGTAACCAAGACCTAAAACAATTCACTGGAACCATCATAGAAAGGCTGGGTTAATCCTCACACTTGGAACAAACCCTTTCTTTTTCTCTTCAAAATATTTTTTTTTATTTCATTTTTATTTTAATTGTTGTTCAAGTATAGTTTTCTGCCTTTAACCCCCATCCCAGCCCACCCTCCCAGCCCTCCCCACCTCTCTCCCATTTCCACCCCCTTCTTGTTATCGTCCATGTGTCCTTTATACTTGTTCCTGCAAACCCTTCACCCTTTTCCCCTGAAATTCCCTCCCCTCTCCCCTTTAGTCACTGTCAGCCTGTTCTCAATTTCAGTGTCTTTGGTTATATTTTGCTTGTTTGTTTTGTTGATGAGGTTCCTGTTAAAGGTGAGATCATATGGTATTTGTCTTTCACCTCCTGGCTTATTTCGCTTAGCATAATGCTTTCCAGTTCCATCCATGCTGTTGCAAAGGGTAGGAGCTCCTTCTTTCTTTTTTTTAAATATATATATTTTTATTGTTATTCAAGTACAGTTTTCTGTCTTTTACTCCCATCCCAGTCCACC
>PVKM010001047.1:0-45414 GCA_004027735.1 Carollia perspicillata
AAGAATTTGTCCATTCTTCTGAGTTGTCTCATTTGTTGGTATAAAGTTGTTCATTATATTTCCTTACAGTTGTTTTAATTTCTGTAGCTAGTGGTGAGTTCTCTTCTTTTATTCCTGAATCGGTGGCTAATTTGTTACCCACATGAAATAATACTTTGGAGAAAAGATATTTGTAGGCTCAAGTAGAAAATGTCAATCCTAAAATTTTTTCTTGAAACACAAATTTATAAGTGAAATGGGTCAAAGAGCATTAATTATTACCGAGCACTTTCTTTAGTTTGTGACAGCATGTTGCCTGTTATAACTAAATAATCTTTTGTTAAATTAATCCTGTACCTGTGTGAAGTGTCCACAATATATACTTAAAATGCAGGGTGCTCATTTATTTACTTTATAAATTTAGAAAATTATTAGCATACTGTACATGGTGTTTACCTTTAATGTTTAGAAGTATTCAAGAAATAGCAAAGATGTTGGAAGAAGTTAGTAGTGGTAGGTTTAATATCATTTGTCAAATTAGTATGTTTATTTTCTTAAATTAAAACATTCTTTAAAATGTGAAGCACCATTTTGTTAAAATTCTAATTTTTTTCACAGTTAAGGTTCTCCAAATCGGATTTGGGTATTTATAATGTATCATGAATATTGTAATATATGTAAATTATAGCATTACATGCAAAATAGTTTGGCATTGCAGGTTTTTGCAACTAAAGATAAGCTGCCTTTTATCTAAATTAGATTTCTATGTATCTCTAACATTTGAAATTAAATTATCATGTACCATAAAATGCTATTCCAGTTAGACTTTGCTAGAGGAAATACTGCCCAGTATGTAAATTCAGATTTCGCAGATTATGTCCAAATTTCTAATGTTGAAGATATAATCACTATACATAGAGTCAAAACAAAACAGTATTAACAGAGCTTTTCAGCCTGTAGGCATCCCACTGGGAAAACACAGACCACTCCCTCCTTTTACAATGTTGAAGAAACAAGTTTGTTGAGTCTGAGACAAGAAGACCACCTGGTAACTTTTCAAGTGAAGGCAAAACCAAAATGAGCAACACTGCCCTCTTGATGATTATGATTCTAAAATTCATCAATTGTGTATACAGTTTTTAAACAGTGCAAGGCTGTAAGTTCCTAGAAGCAGACGGGGCACTAACAATAGGCCTGTCTCATGGACTCTTCCTCTAGTGAGCCTAATTCTTTTCAAATCTCATCCTCAGCCAACTCCTGTTTGGTTGCTGATTCTGAAACATTCCTCCCCATGTTTCTCTTAGTGGTCTTCGTGTAGAAACTTTCCTATGCCTTAAGCCCCAGATTTTCAGTGACGCACTACCAATACCAAGCAATTGCTCAGACTTTCCTACTTCAGCAGGGACTAAGGCTAGAGCAGAGAGCGACACAGGAGGATGCACGAGGCAGAGATCAGTTCTTCCCTTTCGTGCGTGTATTACAAACCTGGCACTCGCCTATCACCTCAATTATTTGATTTTTGGTCTAATATTTTAGAAATCTCCAGTTTCATAAACCTTTGGTATTTTTGAGATCTTAGGAAAGTGTGAAATTTGAGAATGGTTTTATCATGATTTCCCCCCAAAACTTAATATACAAAAAACAAAACCACATTGTTTTAATATTCACAGGTCATTGGATAGGTTATATATGAACTAAATAGCTTGCTCCTGAACACCAGTTTGGAATTGTACTTGATTGAAAATTGTGCTTCCCACAATGGCAGGTTATTATATTTTAGTAGAGTAGGAAACAAAGTGCTAAGGGTTTCTTAGAGGTTTGTGGGAGAGGCTGGAGTTATTTCTAATTTGAGAAACCTTAATATAGTGAACGATAACCTCTCCCTCATTAGGAGCATGGAATTCATATTTCTTTGGACTTTTTGGCAGTTAGTAGCAGCAAACCATTGTATCAAAACTCAAGCCACATGCTGATATTGAATTTGTGATTTTATTTCTCTACTCGATACCCTGATGCTTTATATCTTAGAGCCGAAGCTTTTTTTTAATCTTCACCCAAGGATATGTTTATTGATTTTAGAGAGAGAGAAAGGGAGAGGAAAAAAAACATTGATGTGAGAGCAACAGTGATAGTTGCCTCCCGTATGCGCCCCAACTGGGACTCGAACCCGCAACCTAGGTATGTGCCCTGACCAGGGATTGAATGTGCAACCTTTTGGTGTACAGGACAATGCTCTAATCAGTGGAGTCACCCAGCCAGGGCCGAAGCTATCTGTAAAAGAACTCTAAGGCTCTCAATTTGCTTTGTATCTATACTTAGTATGTATCATCAACTTGAAAAAGGCAACATGAAATATATTTGTCTTGGCCAGTGTTTCTCAACCAGAATAACTTTGCCCCCCTGGGGACATTTGGCAATGTCTGTAGACATTTTTGGTTATAACAGCTGGGGAATGCTACTGGCATCTAGTGGGTAGAGGTTAGGGATGCTGCTAAAGAGCATGCTGTGCACAAACCCTTACAACAAAGAATTATCCAGTTCAGAAATGTCAGTAGTGCTGATGTTGAGAAATCCTGCCTGGCCTTAATAAAGTATTTCCATTTAAATTATCATCATATTTTTTAAAAACATGATTCTATCTTTGGCTTGCTCATCAATCTCTCATTTTTCACCATTTCACTTCTAGAGTGGCTTTTTCTAGATAAATGTGACAGTATATCATGCTCTTCCATCTTTATTCTCTATAGTATGTGCCACAAAAAAAGAATAATCATTTAATGCTTCTGGAATAAGTGGAAATAATATCGGAACATATGTAAGTGAATAAACAAAATGATTTCTTTTTAAACCAGATGCAGGTAAATGTAGCAGTTTGAAATACCCTCTCAACAAAGATTAGCACATTGAATTATCACATCTTGGGATAATAGGTACTGGTATTATAGTATGATAGTATTTGGACAGTTTATGTGGTCAAATATTGTTATTATATTTACCTTAGGCAAAGTACTTAGCATCACTGTACCTTTTGTTCTTGTTCTGTAAAAAGGGGTTTTGAAATAAATATCCCTGCTGCAGTTCCAAGTCTAACATTCTAAATATTTTTAGTAAGATGTACAGATGATTTTTCCTAAATGCTCAAATATGTAATTTATTAATCAGTAATTATATGTGAGACAGTAAAAATTATCAGGATAATCATTGCCACTCATGTTTTCTCCAAATGAGTAGTATAAAATGTGGCAAAGTGCACGGAGTTTAGATCCGGAGGTTGGTGTGTATGATTCCCTCCCCAACTTTTTAGAAGATGGGTGTACGTATTTGTTTCATTGTGTTTTAAGTTTGAAGAAAAAATCAGTTCTCATTGAACAAAGCTCATTTTATCTTGTTTAGTCAAGACAAAAGGCCATTCATCAGTTTTTTTTACATTCAAAAGAAAGTCTTTGTTTTGGGACTTAGGAAATATTATATATTGTATATGAATTTCAGTATCCTCTGTGGTCAGAACCATAGAAGAATACCTTTGTATTAAGTCAGACGGTGGAAAGCTAGGCATTGCTTTTTACATGCTAATAGATGAAATTTAAATTTGTATTTATTTTTAATCAGTTTCCTAGTACTAAAATAAATTTGGATACCAGCCACTCAGAACAGTTAATAGCCTGTATAAATGGGTCCCGAGACACCTGGTCCTTTATTGCTAATGAAGCCCCGTTTTCTGTGCAGGAAGAGGCGAGTTCCTGTTGATTCTCCGTCCTAGCACATCTCTCTGTCTCCTGTGTGCAGATTTAAATAACATTAAGAAATGTTTCCTCTTGTTTTCTGTCATCTCTAGAATTCTGCCAGACACACTTATTCTCTTTAATAGGCTGTTTCTTCCCAAATGCATTAGGGTGATTTTTTTTTCTTGTTTTGTGTGTTTTGAATTTTTTTGGAATTAAACCTCAATTATGTTATGTTATGAGGATTTAATGTAAAATTATGATGAGTTAATAGCACCAGACACACAAATAGCCAAATGAAGTTTCTTGGGGAAAGAATAAATGACTTGTGGAAATCTTAGTAGCCTGTGGAAATGTAAGAAAACAAACAAAAATATAGAGTTCAATTCCAAGGCTCTTGTATTCTCACAGTTTATCCTCTGAAATGACTTAACTGTACTCCCTTTTTCCTATTCTCTATTGCTGACAATTTGGAGAGTTTATAATTATTTATTTATATTTGCTACTTAACATCAAGCAAGAAGTTATTAGGCTTTTTGTAGATAATTTGAGAGGAGAAAGCCATATATTTAAAGAACTATTGCCCTGGCTGTTGTGGCTCAGTGGGTTGAGTGCTGGCCTGTGAATCAAAAGGTCGCTGGCTCAATTCCCAGTCAAGGTGCATGCCTGGGTTGTGGGCCAGGTCCCCAGTTGGGGGTGTGTGATCACCTAACCAATTTCTTTTTTTTTTTTAAAGAACTGTTATCATAATCTACCAGACATTTACATTTTCCTACATGGTAGAATTTTGCTATGGATATATAGCTCAAAATAACATTTGTGATCTATGGCATTCATTTCTACTCTCTTTAGGGGACAGTATATTAGCAAGTTTTTAAAAATTGTTTTTATGTATGTGCTACAGAAGGAGATGGTGTTCTTCTTACCCCTGCAGCTTTTCCTTCTCCAAACGCCTGAATTTTCACTACTGTAGGTGATAGTTTAAGGTCATTCTTAAAAAGGGGAATATGGTATCTGTGAAGTAAGTGACAGTTACACTGCTGATCATGTAAGTTGGCTCTTCAGAATGTCTGTTAGGTGCATTGGGAACCCAGAAAGCATTTATTTTGGTAAGCAGCTCAAACACTGAGTCCGTCCTGAAAATAGAATGAAGATAAACTCACTCTTCTTCCTGATAATGGTAATCTTTATAAGAGTTAAATATTACTATCTGGAATAGTGTACAAGGAAAGTATTTTCACACCTCAATCTTGTATTTTGACTTGTATTTCCTTGTATACTTCACAAGGAAAGTATTTTCACACCTCAATCTTGTATTTTCACACCTCAATCTTGTATCCTTTACAATAATTTTATTAACCAATATCACCCCAATAAATTAAATTTAAAAATTTAAAAATAAAAATTGAGGTCTCTTTCTTATCAGGGGTAGAAAGAACACAAATCACAGCCTTGTTTGTTTTTTTGACACTGGCTATACATTAGAATCATACTTGATAAGTATTTTTGAAATACTTTGCCTGGACCCCAATCCTGGTGATTCTGCCTAAATTTGGCATATGTTAGAATGTAGGTATTGTTATATTTAATGCTCTTCAAGTGATTCAGATTTTGTTGCCAGGGTTGAGAACCACTCATGGAAGTTAAGCTGAACTAGGGGCTCTCGTTGCTACTTTCCTACACTACAAGTACTATGAAAGAGGGTGTACTGGAAACCTCTGAAAAGGGCTTCTGGTCAAGTGACCACTCAGGTGGTGACCACTTGCTATAGGTAGGCATATTTTGGGGGTGGATGAGCTTGGTGCTTTATAGCAGACTCTCTAGCCTTGCATAAGAAAGGAGGCGCTTTCCTCGGCTCGCAGGTTTAAGTAATTTCCAAAGATTGTATTATGGCATCCGTTTTTGGTAGACCGTGGAGTTCACTGTAGCTCATCCAAGGTACATAATTTTAAAATATTTTTCCAAATTTTGAGTCAAATATAAATCTAGGACAGTCTCTGCCCGTCTTAAAATGTTTCAACTGAAATTTAAAAAAATTAAACTGTGATATACTTTGGATGATTCAATTCACTCCTTTCGTAAGTATTCCTGTTCTATATTCCCATCGTGAATTGTTTTGCACAATGAAATATCTCACTTCTAGTGAACTTACTTTGATATGAGAAGCATAGAAAGAAATTATAAAAGATAAAAATCAACAAATTTAGGGATGGATGCATGAGAGGGAGAATGTAGAACAGGAAACATGTACTGAATGTGGTTTTATAAGTATAATCAAAATGGCCATTTATATAATTAAAAACAGTAAATATTGTCCCAAGTGTTTTTTTTCTTTTTTTAAGGTAAGCATTCCTCCCCCAGCTTGGAAAACATGTCAAGGCCTCTGAGACGGGCCTGCTAAGAAGCGCTGCCAGTCCCTCTGCAGAGTCAAAGGCCCATAGACAGGCCCTTCCTCTGACCGGCGGCCTTCCAGATGCTGGGTCTGCCTCAAATGTGTTGGTCGTACATGCAAGAACGGGTTGTTCAAACTTCTACTGCCAGACTAATCACATTTATAGTTTCTTGGCTTAATTTAGTTTTTTAGCAAATAGTACCTAGCAAGTTACCACAGTTAAACCAGTGGAATTTGGAGCACCTGCATTTCTGAAAGCCACTACTATGTACAGGGAATGGAGTCTGACTTTTAAACAACAATTTTGCCATTTGCTTACAACCTATTGTTTATTGTAAAGAAACTCTTCATGCTTCTTAATTTCTCATTTGTTCTTTAAGAAAAGATGGACAAGGACTATGTATACAGATATGGTTCCACTGTTACTATTTTAATCAATTATCTTCTCCTCGTCAGATTCCTATTTGTGGTGATATGCCCTGTGTGGCAAGTGCTGAGAAAACATTTGTACAAAGTCTTGCCAAGGGAGACTGTTGACTCTATGGAGTATAGTGACTTAACTGTTCAAGATCTTCATGTGTTTATTAAAAAGAAAAAAAACACCCAGATACTAGTTAATTATATTTGTCTGTCTAAATTACTAGATTTTGTGGTTAGTATATAAATTTATTAAATAGTTCGAGTGTATTCAATACACTGTTACAGCAGTTTTATTGATATACTGGCAAAGAAACAAACATGACCACTCTTTACCATCTGTTTATAATGCTATATAAAGAAGACCATGTTGGTTGCCATGGAAACTACAGTTCCAAAACCACTGAGTGTTTGCTTAAATTCTCCAACCTTTTAAAGTCATAAGCCTTTTCCTTAGTAAAAGAATAGAAAAATACATTCACAGATTTCCAGTGATTTTCTTAAAGTCATTTCTGTAAAAGCCATTTATTAAATCTAGTTTGATATTTTGCCTCAGGATTTTATGAATTCGGTTCAGGGGCTCTTAATTAGAGAATCTCTGGCATCTTCAAGAACTGGTGAGAAAATGTTAACACGGTCCTGTTGGGAGGCGCCACCTCTCGTCTTATAACTAAAGGCTTTGCTTCTTTAGAAAAACTTCTTATTGGTGTAAGAATAAGATAGGAATCTGAAGAGGTACCAGATATAAGAACAGGTATCCCGGGAGGAATGTCAGTTAAAGTGTAGTTACAGTGGCTAAGCATGTTTAGTTATTGCTGTCATACTAGCTAATACGAGAAAAAATAAAGCAGGGAAATACTTGGCTGTAAGCAGAATGATTCTGACTTTAAAAATTATGGCTACTAAAAAATACTTTGTTGAAATAACTAAATAAAATCAATTAATATTTCTGGAAATGCTGCCTAGGGAAGAAGGAAGTAAAAGACAGGGTGGAGCAGAAGTAGGCTTACAGTTACGAGCACATGGAACAGTTTATTCTTGTATTAGTACTTATCGATTATTGTATAATTTCAGTATGAACAACTGTAAACCTTCTCTTTCCCTTCCCCCTGTCCGTTTTACTGTTGTTCTTACTGTCAATAAAAATCAAGAACTAATTTTTCTTAATCTCACATGGTAGTGCACCTCCACATGCTTTGTTTATACAAACCTGGGGTCTCCATAGACAATCAAGAAACTTTTTGCTGTATTCTTCAAGAGTAATTTTTTCAAAGTCTTAAAAGTTATTAATATTTTTACACTGGGGCAAGTAAAATAGGATTGCATCTGTTCCAGCTTTCACTCATGCCAAAATCATTGACTGTAGATAACAGTAGTAATATTGATAATAGTAATTACTAATGCATATTGAGCTCATAGTATGTGCCCTGGTACTGTGTACATAGCTCTGTGCATGCTAAATGTTTATATTTAGGTTCATAAAAATTCTGTGGGGTAAATGTTGTAAGTACACTCTACAGTCTCTAAATAAGAGTTTCTCAGCCTTGGTACTACTGACAGGTGGGAGACATCAGATATGTTCTAGGATGTTCAGCAGCAACCCTGGCCTCTACTTTCTAAATGCCAGTAGCATTGCCCCAAGTTGTGACAACCAGCAATATCTCTGGACATTGCCAAAGTCTGCCGGGGGATCACAGTCACCCCCAGTCGATGAAACAGCAGTTTAACTTTTTTCTGGTAGAAGTAGTTTGTAGACCACCTCCTCTTCTCATGTTGTCTCCCCCTTTGCCCCATCATTTCTAATACTGGCTCTTTTCCAGTTTTGTTCAGTTGTTGATTTAATAACTTCAACAGAACCCATCTATTACAATAACCCCCTTTATCCAGGAATTTGAAAACTGTTTTGCAACATAATGAAACAACTGGGATGTTTGATGTTAGTTGCACTAAAGTTACACATTCATAAAAGACAACTTTTAATAATAAAATTTTAGAATCTTCTACTGAATTTCATATATTAAAAATGGTAGGGAATCATTATTTCCACGTATTCAAGTATAAGTGCCAAACTAAGGGTTTTCTATTTGTTTGTTTTTCCTATTGTTGACTTGTATAGGATTATTTAGTATAGTTTAGTTTGTGTGAATCTTTCCTATGATACTGAAAAAATTAGAAGATCATCAATCATGGCCCATTCTTACAAAGTTAAAAATCTTTTTAAGGTAAATTCAGAATAGCAATACTAACTTAGTAGTATTGGTTAACTTTCTGATCTTTTAAAAACATGACTGTTTTGCTGCATTTTTTACGAAGGTTTGCTTTGATACAAAATACATTTATTAGCAGCCTTTTAAAATTGTGATATAGTGAAATGCAGCCCAGCAGGCCTCAAGACTGATAAAGTCAGTCAGGTTTCTGTGGTTCATGGACTCCTTTACTAAAAGTCTTAGCTTATGAGCCCTTTCCCTTAAAATCTCATAAAGTAATGAAAATATTTCTTATCATTTCAAATATTTTTTCAGAAATATATACATGGCTCTGTTAATGCTGTTTGGTAGGGAATTACCAGATCTCACTATAATTAGCTAAAGAACATTTTGGAAGAATGTAGTCATAGAGAATAATAGCTTTTTTGGAAAGAATGAGACTATTAGACCTTTTAGACATACTTAAATAAATTGTGCATTTTAGCTACAGTTTTTAATAAATTTCATGTCAGCAATAGCTGGCAAATTGCTTATATCACATTTGAGACCAGATTGAATGGGGACCAGAGTATACAGTGAGGACTGTCAGTGCTTATGTGTTATGGAGCACTTTTTAGCTCTTGAATAACATGCTCTCGAGTCCTAAGGCCTGGGTTAGAGTCATGGCCCTATCCTGTCTCTTACTTATCACTTTGCTTCTTGTGACTTAATTTCCCTATCTGTAAAAGTAGGATAAAAAAATGTTACCTTACAATCATGGATGAGGTTATGTGAGTAAATACATATAAAGTGCTAAGAGTAGTGCGTGCAATAGATACTAGTTGTCATTGGGGTTTATTACTTTAGTCTTTCTGTGATAATGTGGCCAAGATTGGGTCTGTAGTCTGTCAATGAGCAGTGCTCGGAATCTTGGACTATTTAGCGTTCGTTTGTTCTGATAAAGTGACTTTTGTGCTGATGGAAACATTTCAGTTTAGAAATATGAAGTACACATTGTGCTGCAGGTCAGCACATTGAAATAAACATTAATTTTTTTATTTGCATAGTTATAGAATTTAAAAACTATTGATAGTAGCTATTTATTTTAATTTGATATTCCAGGGATTGTTTGAAAGGCTATTCAACCTCGTTCCTACAAGAAACAAAACCTAGCTTGCTTGTTTTGCTCCCAAACTCCATCCACCTTTCCATTTCATGTCATAACCTTGCCTCAACATTACTAGTCCCTGGGAACTGAAGAACGTCAGCTTAAAAAACAGTAATTAAGGTAGTAGCTTTAGAGTCATACAGTTCCAGTTTTGAATTCTGACTTGTCTACACCTGCTTTTGACCTTGGACAAGAAACTGACCTACTTCTAAGCCTCAGCTTTCTCACCTGTAAAATGGAGATAAGTGTAGTACCTGCGTCATAGTTATCGAGTGCATGGAAAATGCATACCCCCATAGTATGTGTGGTCACAAGACTAGCTTGCTCCCTCGCTTCTTCCCAAATCCCATCCTCTTGCCCCTAACATGTCAGTCAGAAGGATGGGCAGGTAGATGTCCGTCAGCTCCACTGCTTTATTTGGGGAAAGAGGAGAATCTGTGACTTATGTCATTACTTTTTTCTCATTTCTAGTGAAATAAAGGCTGTCATTTGCAGCCCATGCGCTGCAGCTTTTTGGGAAGGAAAGCTGTGGGGGAGAAATGGCATCCTGGTGGAGCAAAGCCTAATGGTGACCACAGCGTTTTTGACACGTCCCAGCACATTGTAGCTGTGCCGCTTTCCTTTACTTGCTTTCACCTTTAAAAATGAATTATTTTAGCGTGAGTTAGGCTCAAATTCAACTATAGGGTGGGAACAAAAAGTCTCCAGACATAAATTTCCTGACTTATTTTAATATATTCCTAGAAATAAACACATAGAATATATATTCTTTTAACTGAGTAGCTCTTTAATCAGCTGTCATGGAGAATCAGCTGACACTCTGCCCATTTTCAAGGAAGGGACCCAAGGTTTTCAGTAAAGAATAAAGAAAAATGTGATCTTCTCTTTCCGTAAAAGTTATAATTTTGCGGACTATCTTAGAGGATCCACTGTCGCAGACCACCATACGGGCACAGAGCCATAGGCCACAAGCTGGACCTATGAAGATGCTCATTTCACTGCAAGACTCCTTGGCTGTCATGCAGACCCTGGCTGCTCCTGCAGTCTGAAGGTTTT
The DNA here is from genome assembly GCA_004027735.1 of Carollia perspicillata. Lineage (NCBI taxonomy): Eukaryota > Metazoa > Chordata > Mammalia > Chiroptera > Phyllostomidae > Carollia > Carollia perspicillata. The sequence continues at coordinate 10,921 of PVKM010001047.1, forward strand.
TGTTGTTGTTTTTCAGTTGTGGTTTTTAACCTGGACAGCACTTTCACTGCAGTGCAGACTTTTCTCAGCCTCCGTGTGAATGGGCTATTCAAGACTTCCCATGGCTCTGTGTTTAATGGACCGCAAATCCTCCAGTTCTGTGCTGCCTGGGAGGGCTGTTGAACTTGCCCATAGGGAGAAGGCTGCACTCAACTGCTTGTCCAGTTCTCAATATACAGACCTATAATCAAGGGAGGTTTTGAGGTGCTTAGGAGAAATGGACTTTAGACATTTTTTCACACTTCTTACCTAAAAGGTACTTTGTGAGCCCTAATTCTTAGCCTTCATCCCTTTTTACTCTCTCTGTTTTAGTGCTGTTGTGATCATTATCTCTCCACGTTGGGTGAATATGGGCTTTGCAGGCTGACATCTGAACTGAACCTCAGGTCTCTCATTTGTTGGCTGTATAGTTTGGGTAGGTTAACTTACTAACTCATTCAACAAATATTCATTGAATATCTGTATGTGCCAGGCACTATTCTAAGCACTGGGGATACAACCGTGGACAAGTAAATATGCTATAACATGCTTGCATTCTAGTCCAGGAAGAGAAATAATAACTAAAACAAATGAATGCAAATATATAGTATATAAGTGATAATCATTGATACGGAGAAAATAAACTATCCCTGTGAGCCTCAGTATTTGCATCAATAAAATGAGAAAAACTGCCCCTGGCCAGGGTGGCTTACTTGGTTGGAGCATCATCCTATAAGCCGAAAGGTCGCAGGTTCAATTTCAGGTCAGAGCACATACCTAGGCTGCTGGTTCGGCCCCCCATCAGGGCATGTACCAGAGGCAGCGGGTCAATGTTTCTCTCTCATCCATGCTTCTCTTCCTCTCTTTCTCCCTCCCTTCTCCTCTCTCTACAAAAAAAAAAAAGAAAACAAAACAAAAGAAAAAAACTACCACCACACAGGATGATTGTCAGGTTAGATGGGCTGGCACCAGTGAAGGCTTGGGGATATACTAGGGTAGATGAGACAGTCTGCCTCCAGGTAGCTTGCTGGCAACTGGTAAATGAGGATTTCTTCCCAGACCTTTTTGACCTGCTAGAGTAGATAAGTGCTCTTGTTCTCTGAGGATTAAATTGGCTAGAATAACCTATATGTAATTTATTGCAAGTGTCTCTCTCTTCGTTCAATTGGTGCCATCCTATTAATAATACCAGGTAAATTAAATGTCAAAAAAATGATTATTTTTTGTTGACATACATAATCTGAGAGATGCCACTGTTATAGAAATCCTTTCCCTTTACTACCTCTGTTGGTGGCTCTTTAAATATCTGTAAGGTCTCAATGTCATTTGGGAGGCAGTGTTTGTGATTATGAGAGCTAATAGGTTTGAACTGAGGCAGCCAATGACAGGACCTTTTCTCTGGTGGGAGATCTTTCTGTGGAAGATGAACACAAGCAGCATGTGTCCTGCTGCCCATCACCTCTGATTTTCCTATGCTTTGGTCTCCTGTACCTTGATTTCAGTATTGATTTTGGAAAAATAAATGAGGTTTTATTAAAAATGTTGCCCTAGATTTCTGAGCCATCATGTTGCAATAATACAGCTTCAGGTTTTTATTGTTTTTCTATTCACTTTTTTAAACTAAATTCTCCTGCTGAAATCCATGTTGCATTTCACTTTGCTCCTCCACCAACCTCACCCCAATTTGCCCCTGAGGTATTAGTTCTCTATAAAGTGTTTCATCATTTTTTCCCCAGCTTGCTTGTTTTCACTGCCTTCTCCCATCTGCTATTGTATCTTGTACATTTTGAGTTTAGCCTCTTGGTAATATGTTATGTAAAAGCCAAACTGTCTTTCCAACTTTTTCTGATGCAAATACTCTTAACTTTTGCACAATTGAACCACCTTCGTTAGCTAATAGGACTTATATGTGAAGTACTAAATAAATATTTATTACTTACGTTGAGACATTCTTTTTGATGAAAACGTGCTTTTGTGCTAACTGAATAAAACCATAGAAAATTATAGAAGATTAATCTGAGAGCAGTTCTCTTGCCTTTGAGTGACTGTCTATTGGAATCAGAACTGCAAGTTGAAAAAAGCCCTGAACATTGGGGAGCACTCGTGCACGTCTGGTTGATTTATTTCCGCGCAGACGGACTGTGGTGGTGGGAGGTGTAACTCACAGTGCTGTGGCTCCTAGCCAGTGTCACTGCTTGAGTGGTGGTGTGCGTTTCGTGTGTCTGTGGAGTGTAACGATGCCTGTATTCCAGCACTCAATTTTTCTGCCCCTTTGCTTCAACACGAAATGGATTTTTTAAAATGTGAACAAAGGGGGTCTGTATGTAAAAAATTACTCTATGAGATCATTTTAACAGATTTTTCAGTATGACCAAAATATAATTTTTTAAATGGCCTTATTTTACTACATTAGTATTTTAAAATAAATCTTCAGTTACCATTTGAGCAGGGAAATCTTTGTGGGTTTTGTTTTTGCTTTTCTGATGGTAAGTTTAATTCTAAGATGGCCAGCCTACATCTTGCTGCAAACTTGCTCGATTATGGCATTATTTTATACTTCTTTTTCATTTCAATCATTTTATTAAACTACTGGTGTTTGATAATAACCATTTCTGAAAAGCTCCTGCTTGATTTTCCCCTGTTCAACAACCCCTCTGCCCTACCCGCATTCTATTTTCTCTTCTCTTACTCCCTTTTTTCCAGTGCCAGTCTTCTGCCACATGCCCATCAAACCTAATTGCAGCTTAGGGAGGGCTTTGGTGAGGCAGTTCCTTGGCCCAGCCGTCCCTCAGGGATTTAATTCGTGGGGGATGCACAGTGACCCTCGAGCCATTTCAGCGGCTGCTATAGCTCCCAGATTCCAAAGGCTGGTCACCTCAGGCCCTAAAGTTGTTTCAAGTCCAGGGCAGTTTAAACTCAGGATAGATATGGCAGGAATAATACAATTTGGGTCATTTTGTCAATAGAAATTAACCTCCAATTCTTCTGCTAATTTTATATAAAAATCTGTGACATGCAGACTATTTTTAATCTCCCTCAAATTATAGTGCTTTATAAAACAATTTCTGAGTGTTAATTTTTTTCTTTTACAACTGAGTAATATCACTATCTTTGAATTGTTAATTATACATATGTTTTTTAACATCACTTTTTTGATAACACTTAAACTTTTGCCTTGTGTCTAAATCTTAGAGAATTAAAGGTGAAATATGAGAACTCAAAAGGTACCTACCCAGGACTCAGGTTCATTAAATGTGGGCTAAATTTTTTCTTTAAATGAGAAACACAAATGTAATTTAGTAAGTCATTTGCCTTCTTAAAATTCTATTATTTTTTGCCCTGGCTGGTGTAGCTCAGTGGATTGAGCGCGGGCTGTGAACCAAAGGGTCATGGTTTGATTCCCAGTCAGGGTACATGCCTGGGTTGCGGGCTGGGTCCCCAGTGGGAGCCATGTGAGAGGCAACCACACATTGATGTTTCTCTCCCTCTCTTTCTCCTTCCCTTCCCTTCTCTCTAAAAATAAAAAAAAGAAAAAAAATTATTATTTTTTAAGTATGATATTTTTTTCTCCAGACTTACAAAGAGATCTCTGCTCTGATACAATTTAGAAAATAAATCACTCTTCATCTTAAAACCCCTTGATTAACACTTGTTACCATTCAGGTATATTTTCTTCTATCTTGTTTCTTTTCTTTTCTTTTTTTTTTTTTTTGAACAAAATATTTTAAACACAGAACAATACAAGGACACTTTGTATGTTGAACACCTATATAATGATACCCAGATTTAAAATAGTAATGATTTTCCACATTTTTTCTAGTTTTTGTCCTTGGCCTTGTTTATATTCATATATTGAATATAATTGAGATCATATTGTGTATGCAATTTTTTATTCTGTGTTGTTTCATTTAACATTCTAAATATTTTCTTATGTCATTAAAAAAATTGAATGCTTTGTGGCAACACTAAATTTATTCTAGTGTACAGACAGATTTTCTGTTTTTAAATAGTGATAATTCTATTGCTACGTGATTGATTTTACATTATCCTTCCAATCCTTTTGACTTAATTTATCACATGACTTAAAACGGAATTTTTTCAAAAAACTGCAGTTTGCAACTCGTTAGTGGGTCACAAAATCAGTTTAGCAGGTTACAGTCAGTGTTTACAAAAAAGAAAAGATCAGAATAGTCCCATGGTTCTTTAGCAGAAACTTCAAATAGTGGTCAAATCTTTTGTTTCAATTATCTGTATTTAAATTTAAGTTTTTTTAACTGGGGATTGTAGTCACAAGCATTGTTAGGAATCTTACCAGTCAGCGCACCTCCCGGATGTTAGATTTGACGCCCGTCTTTTATGCTCACACTCACACGTTCCGGGTTGATTTGTTGGAATTGGATCTGTGGAGGAGCGGCAATAAAGTCGTAAAACAAACTCCACACTTCTGCAGGAGTTAGCACTGGAGGGAGCTCTTTCCCTCGTGGGTGTCTGGCCAGTGCTGATTCTTTCCCATTCAGTCTTACTCTGAGGTGCTTTGAGCTGACTCAGAGGTGATGGTCCCTTGAAGGCAGTAAATTGTTTCCTTAATATTTTATTCAAATTTACCAAAATATGGTGGTTTGCATCACTGGCATAAGTTAGAGTGCTTAATTAAGCATAAATCTCCAAAGTTTTCCCTCATACCCCATTTCTGTCATCCTACCTCAACTCCCCATCTGGAACCACCCCGATTTGCTGTCCAAATGAGGGCAGCTCTCTCGCATGGGCACTGATGCAGCTGCCAATTCAGTCAGTTCTTCTAAGTGAAAAAACAAAACATATGAGCACTCCGGTTTACTGTGTTCTCTCTATTTAAAGCTTAAGGAATAGGTCCTTTAATCTAGCATAATTCTCATGTACAGTGACTTTTTGATATAGCTTTAAAATAAATCTCAGCATGCTTTTTAGAGTGCTTTGGGGCTTTTCTCCTGTCTGGCTGTTGCTTTTAAAGCATGATTTAGGAAGAAGGGCTCAAGACTTCAGAACTGAGTGGTTGGGTGTGGCAAGTGGATAACAGGACTAAGATGAGGAAAGTGGGGAATAGTGTGTAACAGGTCGTAAGATATGTGACATGGAGAGTCTGCTGCTCTAACTCTTGAAGCTGTTTTTCCTCTCCTTTGCATTTTTTGGGAGACCTGTTTTGTGTCAGTTACTCTGCTGGGTGCAGGGCATCCAAAGATGACTAAGCCTGAGGGCCCTGGAGGTTCTCACAGACTTAGGAGGGAGTACCCGTGAACAAATACTTCAACAGCAAGGCCGAAAGCATGTGAGCCTGGGCTTTGGAGTCCAAATTATGTCTGAATCTGGACACTTCCATTACTAGTCGACTAGTGTGACTGGTAATTATTTCACTTTTCTAAGCCTTCTCGCTAATTTTCCTCATCTATAAAGAATATTACCAGTCACTGTGTATGGTTTTTGTGAAAATTAGAGCACATGCATGTAAAACAGCACGTGCCTGGCATTATAGTAGGTTGTAGTTGTTGTCCGTGTCATTGTTACCATTTTATTATTGTCTTAAGTGCCAAACTAGAGATTTGTAATAAGGGCCGTAGAAGCGCACAGAGAGGGCAACAACCAGCGCTGTTTCTGTACACTGCACTGTTACAGCCCTGGCCTCCGGGGCACATGTACATCCCCACTTCATTCTGGGTGTCTGTGGAGACCCGTTGATTTGCTTGAGGACATACTGTGTGTGTTCTCTTGGTTACTCATCCTTCCTCAGTCCCCTAAGTACAGGAATTCTCTAAGATTCCTTTTCTCTTCTCTTTCCTGCCCTTCCCTTCTTTTCTCTTTTTTTCTCTCCCCCAAAACTCATCTATCAATTCCTGCTGCTTCAGCCATCACCTCTGGAAGATGCTTCCCAAATCTATACCCACAGCATTTCCAGCTGCCTGCTGGGCGTCTCCATCTGGAAATCCTTCTTGCATTCAGAGGTAACATGTCCAAAACTAACTCATTAATTCCCCATTAACTCTCCTTTTTTCCAGTCTCTGCTGATGCTACCATTGTCACATGTTTGAAACGTGTTCGAATCTGAAATTCAGCCCTTATGTTTCCTTTGGCTATTTGATCCCTTCCAGTGTCTCCCACATGTGGTCAGTTGACCCCACCGTCCTATTCCACCTCCATTCTGTTGCCATCATTCAACTTTTCCTTTCCTCCCCTGCTGCCCCTGGCCTAAGTTAGGCCCTCATTATCTCTCACCCGGACTATTGGAAAGGGCTATTCCTAACTAATCTTTCCTCCCCTTTTTACTGTGCTCCTGCTGTATTGGTTCTGGAAATAGCTATGTCCTCCTCTTTCTAATCCAAACCTTCACACACATTGTTTCTCCTTCGAAACACCCGTTTTTCACTTCCCCTCCCTGCTTCAGGTCCTGTGGCTACTTCCTCCTTACCGTTTAGGTCTCAGGGGGGGTCTCTGGGCTCTCCTTCCCCCCAGTTATGTTAGTTGCCCCTTCTCTGCACTCTGACAGCCCTTGTTCATGCACATTTTATTATGATTTTTAATCCAGACTGTATTATCCACACGAAGGAAGACTACAGCTCACCAGTGCTCATCGTCGTGTTACCCTCTGTCTAACATTGTGCCTGACACATAATAAGCATCAACTGCATTTTTGACTGGATAAATGTGAGAACACCGGCCTTACCGTTCTCCTAGCTAGCATCCATTGTTCATTTTTTTCAGACATGCATGACTTCACCGTCTTCTGCATATGCTCCAACTTGTCGGTGTCGCTTCTTAAGAGAGGCACTGAATAAAATCAAGTGTTCCAGGTGAAGTGTGACTTGGACTATGTGAAACATGGCATCTCTGTAGATGTAGAGCCCTGGGGTTTTTTAATGCTCAGAAGCAAATTTTCTTATTCTCATGGTTGTTTTTTTAAGAGTGTTAATTAAGTGAATTTAAAGAAGAGGTGTTTTGGAAACAATTATATAATTTACTCAAGCTGTTAATCTATTCTCCAGATTGTTAACTTCTCTCTTATGTGAAAATTACTGGTTACATGGTATGCTTTTCTGACTGCTCTCTTGATTTCTGTAACCAGTCCACTACAGTTGTTTTTCCTGACCTTTTCAATAATGCGCTCGGAGAGTGGCAAGTGTTTTAATGATATGTGATGTTTGGGGTAGGAGCTAGGGAGAATTTCTTAACTTCTGTTATTTTGGGAGGTAGAAAAGGAAACAATATTTATAGGAGATTATATATGCTAGTAAAGTGGGGAGGACTTTGAGAGATGGAAGGAGAAGCAGTAGAAGAAGGAGAAATAGAAGTTGAGAAAAATAGATGGCAAAAAGTAGTAAGAAACGAATGTGCTTTTCTGATCATTCGATCACCTACCACGTGCTTCCCCAGTGCTGTATACTTTACTCATGCTGTCTCTCCCATACAATGACTGTGGAAAGTAGACATTATTAACCTCATTTTATAGAAAAGGTGACAATGTGAGTCACACAACTACTGAATGGAAGGATTTTTCAAACCTGTTTCTAAAGGAGCACTGTTCTAATTTGGCTTAGCAAATAGTTTTGTTCGTGAGATGAAGCAGATGGAGAGCCACTATCAACTCGAGAGCCAGTTGGCCTGGGTTCAAATGCCGGCTCTATCAAGGCTCTGACGCCTGCTAGCTGTGGTACCTAGGCACGTTGCTTGATCTCTGTCTCCCTCATTCTTCTTCTCTGTGTAATCAGGAGAACCGTGCTACCTACATTCTGGAGTCGTTGTGAATGAATTTTAGTTAATATACAATAAATGGTTAGAGCAGTTCCTGGCATATATAAAGTACTATATGGGTTTGTTGCTGCTGCTGCTGCTGCTGTTAGTGTGTGCGTGTGTGTGTGTGTGTGTCCCCTGTGAAAGGTCTTATCTCTGAGAAGTTTGAAGAAGGTGTTGTCAGAACTGTTACCAGGGCTGTTCCATCAGCCTGACATGGTCAGACTTACCGCAAGGTTAGCCTCTTAGGGTTCTACTATGTCATATCCTTTGTTCTAACCAGGCTTAACCCCTGAAATACACACACACGCACACGCACACACAAGCATGCACACATGCACACGCTTGCACTCACATCCTCACTTTCCTCCTTTCCCTTTCTAGAATTAGGAGCCAATTTAGACCCTCTCTTTAATATTGTTACGCAGAAATGGAAGAATAAAGAATCACCTTAGGTGACACATAAAGAAGGATAAGTAGCACAGGTTGAAATTTATAGTTTAAAGCAAAAAATTTACAAAGAGCTCCCATTTTACGTTTTCTTTTTCTAAAATAGGATGCTTTCTAGCCTCTCTGTGGTTAAGGTCTATAAGATTTAAGCAGATCGTTGCATGATAATAAAGACTTTGGACATCCCCAATGACTGTTTCTACTGTGATACAGCTTAATTACCTTAATTTAACTTCCTGTCCTAGGAAATCAGAACTTATTTTTGAAAATCATTAACCCTTTTAACTTGCAGAAGATCACTGACTAGATTGAGCAGAAAATATGCCAAGAAACAGCTGTAACTTACACTTTGCAGAGAGCCTGAAGCTCTCTCTCTTCTTTAAATATATTTTATTGATTATGCTATTACAGTTGTCCTAATTTTTCCCCCTTTGCCCTCCACTGCCTGGTACCCCCATTCCCTCCAGCAATCCCCCACTCCTTAGTTTATGTCCATGGGTCGTGCATATAAGTTCTTTGGCTTCTCCATTTCCTATACTGTTTCTAAAATCTCCCTGTCTGCTTTGTACCTATCAATTATGCTTCTTAATCCGGGCACTTTTTCTCCCATTCTCCCCCTTCTCCCTCCCAGCTGATAGCCCTCCAAGCGATCTCCATAGCTATAATTCTGTTCCTCTTCTGGTTGTTTCCTTTGTTTTTTTTAGATTCATTTGTTGATAGTTGAAGCTTTCTCTTATTTTGAAACTAATGAAAGGGCAAGAAGGGGTCCTTTTTGAAAATCCTGTTTGGAGGCATGAGGAACAAAGATTTTTCTTAAATAATGGACTAACTCATTAATTTTGGATTAGTTAACATAATTAATTTCTGTTGATTCTTTGTTCTAAATTCACCATGAAAGTCTTAATAATAAGTATTATACAAATTTTTAATGTTTTTTTTACCACAATCAAGAATTATATTTGTGGTGACTCAGTGGATTGAGCACCAGTCTGAGAACCCAGAGGTCTGCTGGTTCAATTCCCAGTCAGGGTACATGCCTGAGTTATGGGCCTGGTCCCCAGTTGGGGGCAGGTGACAGGCCCCCACACATCAATGTTTCTCTCACTCCCTTTTTCCCTCCTGCCTCCTTTCTTTAAAAGTAAATAAGTAAAATCTTCAAAATATCAAAACATATAAAAGGGACACAGTGCAAAGACCCCTTGCCACCTAGTTCTCCAGCCCACAGAAGACCACAATTATTGTTTTTTTGTGTTGATACTTTATATATTACAAATAATTTTGATTTTTTTTATCCCACTTACTCCTCCTACCACAGTGAAGTGGGTCATAGAGCAGATATATTGGCCTTTGTTACAAATGAGGAAGCTGAAATGCCAAGATTCAGACACTCAGCCCAGCCTGGACTGGGACCCCCTCTCAGACACTCAGCTGGGCGTTCTGTCCACCAGATGAGCCCTCCTGTGGCTCAGTGGAAGGGAGCCCACTGTGAACTCCTTTGTAGAGTGAGCACTTGCCTCGGATTTAACACTTTAGCAAGACTGGAGCTTTTTCCCCAGAGGTCTCTCCTCTCCACCTTCCTACCCACCCCACTGCTCTCCTCTCCCTCCCCCTCTCTTCTCTTCTCTCCTTTTTATCTCCTTCCCCTCTCCTCCCTACCATTCCCTTCCCCTCTCCTCCCCTCCTTTCCCCTCCCCACCCCTCCCCTTCCCCGCACAGCTGATTCCCTGAGCAGTGGGATGTGACTGAGCCTAGGACTAGCCCACCTACATTCTTGGAGCATCTGGGAAAACTTCTAGAGGCCAGCGCTTATGCAGCTAGGCCTCTTCTTGTGTCTTCTCCCTGTCTGCCCGGTATCTGACCCAGGGTCACAGGACAGAGACTTCTGTTCCTTGTATCTGTTTTGCTACCTCTGCCAGGAAGCCTTCCCTGATGCCCCTTGATAAGAACCCTCTGATGCTCAGTTGAGAAAGATCATCTGGGTATTCATGGGCTCGTTCACCTGACCCTCACAATAAGGGCATGAGACAGGCATGGGGAAACTTGAGTGAGGCTCCGAGAGGCCAAATGACCTGCCCAAGATGACACAGCAGGCAAGTGGCCCCACTGGTACTTAAGCCAGAGTGTTCTCATGACAGTTAGCATGCTGGGTGTACCGTAGCAGGCCACCTCTGTGGACTGCCCATACCCGTAGCTTCTGCCTACAGTGCTCAGACAGTATATAGGGAGGTTAAGGTCATGGGCTTGGGCTTAAGGTCATCAGGCCTCTGACTGGTGCTGAGGCCTGACATTGGCACTTACCAGCTCTATCATTTAGGGCACATTTCCAATCTCTCTAAACTTTGCCAAGCTGAAAAGTGAAGGTAAGATTTGACTTACAGTGTCCTTGCAAGATCACAGCACACCATTAGAAAATGAGACCATGCACACAGCACAGCCATCTCAGGGCTTGGTGGGGTGTGAGCATCAAGACTATCTGTGATGATTTTAAAAACTTATTAAATCCAGTTCTCTTCTCTTGCTCCAGGCATTCAGAGGCCTCGACTCACCAGTTTTTGAGTTGGGGGCAGTGTTTCACACAGAATGGTAGACATTTAGAGTTGGGGCTCGGAAGATGTTGTCAGACAAACAAGGGAGAGGCTGCTGAAACCAGCAGGTGTGAGAGTGCTGGGATTTCCCCCAAGTGGTGGCTCTTCCCATGGCCTGGACCCTGCAGGCACCTCCCTGCAGGAGGTGTGGGGAGAGAGAAGCCTAGAGAAATAAGGTGGGACCAACCTGTACAGGAGGTAAATTGGTTTTCAATCCCCATGATGGGGATCTAGGGCTATTTTAGGAAGGAGGGGAAAGACACAGAACTTCCTGGGTGCCTCCAGCCGCCCCCCAGCTGATTGTCAGCAAGAACAGCATTTTCGTTGAGTGAACTCGTCTGTTTGTTTTCCCAAAGGCAAGTTTTCTTTATGGATAATTGTTTCCCCTAGGTTTACCAGTCTGCCCTTCCCGCTGAGAGATCATTTCAGGTGAAGATGATCTCATAAATTTGGGAATAGAAACAATTAGGAACATTCAGCTCTAAAATCAGAAAGGTTTTGTTTGGGAGGAAGGACTAAAACACAAAAAAAACCCCACAAGAAAAACCCCCAGAAAGCTGTCTTTTATCTGGACCCATCTGCAACACAGCAAAATCAATGGATAAATTTCTTACTAAAACTATGGAGGAAGAGTATTCTCTAGCATTTATATTGAACAAGAGATGGTCCATAGAAAATAACAACATGGTACCATAATTTGTAATTTTTCACATAGTACATGTCACCACCATTTGCTTTGTTTAGTATGCCATCTTGTTTTATTTTCATGAATGTAAAAATTTATAAGTGTAGCCTAGTTTCCCCAGGCCTTGCCAACCTGTGGGTAGTCAGGATTACATTGAACAGTAATAACTCAAGTTTTTCAGTTTTTGCTAGTGATCAGCAGAATAGTGCCCCTCACCCAAGATGTCCATGTCATAATTCCAGGAACCTGTGAATATGGTAGGTAGGTTACATGGCAAATGGAAATTAAGGCTGCTTACTAATTGGCTGACCTTAAAAGGAGATAATCCAGGTGGGCTCAGTGTAACCACAGTGGTCCTAAGAAGAGGGACACAGGATTGTCAGAGTTGACGTGACAGTGGAAGCTGAGGCCCGAGTGATGTGGCCGTGAGCCAAGGAATGCAGGCAGACTCTAGAATATGGAAAAGGCAAGGAAATGAATTTTCCCCTGGAGTCCCCAGGCAGAAACACAGCCCTGCTGACACCTTGATTTTGTCCTTGTGGACCCTCTGATGTCCAGAACTGTGAGACAGTAAACCTGCGTTATTTTAAGCTGGAAAAAAATTATATTTGTCAATTGTTTACATATGCTGCAAGGTAATCTATTTGATTATTGCTCATGTGCATTGTTGTAAATATTAATTTACTATAATATATTACCCAGACTAATGATGCTGTTTAGTTCTTGTATGACAACCATTTGCAATACTTAAAAATAAAACAACAACAATTAGAGAAAAAATAACAGTGTGTTCCAAGAAAGTATTCCTGGCCTTAGTTATAGTAGTAATTATAAAGGCTCAATCCTCATAGCAAAAAAAAATGACATTCTGAGTCAGAGCCTCATTGTTGCCTAGAATCATAATACTTTGCATAAGTAATAGGAAATGGCAAGATACTTCCTCATGATACTCATTTCCATTTTACTTCTCAAACACATTTCGAGTCATTTGGATTAGGTTTAATCCCTTCATTCTTTGAGCTGCTTCTCTACCTGTGAAAACTGAAATCATTTCTTATCACTCCCCTTTACCACCATCACCGAAGAATGTCTCTTCATCTGAGCCACGTAGTCTGTGTCTATCTCAGTTGCTGTCAACTGCCACAAGCAGTTTAAAACTATGGGTTCTTGTTATCAGAGTGAATGGTTACTATCTCGAGGCTGGGTGTAGACAGTGGGAAACACCCAGGAGGAGGAGAAAGCCAGACCATCGAGCTCACAGTTCAGTGTGAGATTGCGACTTTCACAGCCAGCCCTGGGTTTCCCCACTCCTTTGCTGAGCTCGTCGTTTCCGCTTACTCTCCGGATCCTGTTTCTTTTCAGCAAGCTCCATTGTCTGATTCGGAAGTATGGGCATGTTTGTAGCAATTTGCTAACATGATATGACTGATCTTATGAGAGTATATTAATCTTAACCTTTTTATTTGTTGGCAGAGGGCTTGTACAAGACAGCCGGAATAACCTCCAGTTGAGGGGCTTGGTGGTGCTGCTTATTTCTAAAGCAGCTGGGCCCAGCAGCGTGAACGCTTCTTGTCAGAATTATGACATGGTCAGTGGGATCTATTCATGGTAAGAAATTAGTCTTTTGACATTGCTCTCTAAATTGTATTTTCTTACACAGAACAGTAGTGGTAGAAATCACCGTTTAGTTCTTTATCATCCACTAAATGAAAGATAGATTAAAATATTTTGTAAAGTTAAAAATATGAATTTCATTGTTAATGAATCTAGTAGTCTTGGCTGCTCCATGAGTAAGTGGTAAATTTACCTGTATCTATGTGACGAACACTTGCGTTACTGCCATGGGTGTGTACAATTTTCTCTTCATTATTTCCCCTCCCCCATCAGGGTACCATCATATCTCTGCAGAGACCTCTTTGTCAGTTAGCTCAGGATTTTTGATTTTTAAAAAATAACCTACTTAAACTGATACATAGTTGTGAAATAATGATACAACCACCATTTTAGCAGATGTAATCTATGTCAGTGCTATATCATTTCTTTTATTTTGCTTATTTTTGTGGTGGAGAGTTTTTACTCATTACTGGAATAAGAAATTTTTACATCTCACACATTTAGATTAAAATAAATTTATGAGTACATATTAGTCACATTTGTTGTATGTAAAACTTCAAATTTCATTTTGTTTTTTAAAAAATTACTGTATTTTTTTAGTAATAGTATATCATCAGTAACTTTATTTAATCTTAGTAGCATGCTTGCCACTGGGTTGAAAGCCTCTGTAGAAGTAACAGTCTGCAGGTGAACTCTAGCTCATGAAATTAAAACTGCCCTAAAAACCCAGTGACAAGGGAGTTTTTCTCATGACAAGAAGCATTTCTAGAAACTTTGACTTATGGCTGATATATGAGGGGGGATCCCCCCGCCAAAAAAATGAATTATCTTCTGGAGGATGGGCTCTTGTAGTACAGGTTTCTGCCACTAGGTGAGTGTTCATGGAACCCATCTGTAGCAGTGCACCAGCGGGCTTTGTTGTGAGAGGCTGCGTTTGGTTTCAGTGAATCTTTTTTAAAGACTCTTTCGGTGCATTTGCCCATTTCATGATAGGTGATTTATGTGCGCACTTGCCCACAATGCACCGAGTGTTCGGCAGTTTTTGACCGAAAGTGGCATGATCGTTGTGCCCCATCCTCACTGTGCACCCCGTCTGGCCCTGAGCGACTGTTTTTTGTTTCCCTGGATGAAAAAAGCCCTCAGAGGGAAACGTTTTGCTGATGTGAAAGAAGTGAAACAACAATGGGAGAAGCACTAAAAGGCATCAAAACTGACAAATTCAAAAACTGTTCTGAGCAGAGGAAAAAATGTCTCAAAATGTCTCAATAAGTGTATTGCATCAAACGGAGAGTACTTTGAAGGTGGCTGAAGTTTAGACACGTAAGAATAAATACACAGTTTTTTATAAATCAATTCCACTTTGGGGAGGTGCCCCTTCGTATCTTATTGGTTTAATTTAAAACTCAATCCACCTCTTAGATTTTTTTTTAATTGCTACTGGTCTTATCCGTACATGATTTTTTCTTCTATAGTATTTAGAAATGACTGTTGCTTGTTAGCTATGAAATCCAGTGATCCTTCCTCATTGATAAGCAAGCCAAATTATTACTGTTGTGGCTGCAAATGACCCACTCTTCCATCCAGAATAATTTTTGCAGACCTTTTACCACTTATCCATATACTTATCTTTACTAAAAGAGATATCTTGGGTTCATTTTTAGTTCCTGCTCACTCTGGAATAATTTATGTTTTTAGTGCTTTGTAGGTCACTGATCATTTTTATGGTAGTTATCCCATTTGATCCTTGCAGTAATTCTGTAGATAGGAGTTGTTAAGATACTTATTTCATTCCTGAGAAAACAGATACAAAAATCTTGAAACTTTTTTGAAGTGGCACAACTGGCAATTGAGAAAAGTTGAGGCTCTAGCTATAGTTTTTTTCCCAAATCTCATTTGTTTATTTTCTTGATTCGATTCTTCTTTTATAATCAGATATAAATAATTTATTTCATGTGTAGATTAGACTAACCATTAAGTTAATATACCAGAAAGGGTCTTCTTTTTGTATTTCTTTGAAAAAATCCTGAATTAAAAGCAACCTGGCAAATTTTTAATACATTTACAGTCTTCCCTCAAAGTGTTTGAATTAGAGGTCAAACTGTACCTTACAAACTTTGTAGCAAGCTCTTGATGGAGTTTAGTTGGGATAACTGGAGAAAACACATAAGGATCCGTAATGGATACCAATAACCTGTTAATCCCTGGAAAGCAAACAAATTTCACATCACCTTGAATCCCATGTATTACTGTTTCCTGTTAGGAATTCCTTTGGTTTTAGCCTGCTGATTTTGACCTTGCTTTATCAGGTAGGCATCTACCCTTGCAAGTGGGTAACCATATGTACCTGTAATGAATATCAGCCAAGTTTGATCATCTCTAATTCTAAAGTAACCCATGTAAAGTACTATTTGACACATAAAAGGTGCTCAATAAATATTTGTTACGTAAGTGAATCATCCCTGTTTTATAGAAAAAGAAGCTAATACTGAGATTAAGACTTGTCTGAAATCCTGTAAGTAGAAAGTGATAGAGTTGGGAGTTAAATCCTGGCTTTACTCTGAAGTATATACCCTTTCTACTGTGCTCTTATCTATACAAGGTCTATCCAGAAGTAGCCAGCCATTTACTATGAAAAATAGAGACATTTACCAAAGAAGATATAAGACACAAGGACATGGTGCATGGGACAATGACACCCCCGTTCCCCTCAAAGTAGGCACCTAGGGACCTCACACAGTTCTAATTACCATAAGCTGCCCCATCATATTTTCCTGAATCTCATAGACAGTCTGAAATCTCTTCCCTTTTAAAGGTGATTTTAGTTTTGCAAAAAGCCAGAAGTCTCAGAGCACCAAATCTGGGCTGTAAGTGGGGTGAATCACCTGGGTGATTTGATGTTTCTCAAAAAAACTGCACTAGATGTGATGCATGAGCAGGCACATTGCTGTGATGAAGCTGCCAATCACCAGTTGCCCATAGCTGAAGCCTTCTGAATCATCCAACCAGTTTCTGCAGAGGAATGTTCAAGCTTAATACAAAATTTGATGCATATTCATTGTTGCTCTCCTCACTCAGTCATTTTGAATGCCACAGCCACACAGTACACATGCTCACTCAATAGTGTCCACGGCCTCCACTGACTTGTACAGTGAAGTCATCATTGTTCATGCATGAGCATTCCAGTCCATTCTCCTTGGCTACCAGGTTACATCGATGTCATGCACAAACCGTTCTTTATGTTAACAGTGGCTGGTCTTTTTCCTGACAGACCTCGTATACCTACAGTGCACTGTGATATGACCTTGCGTTTTAAGTTTCTTATCTAGCCTGTAAGTAATACCTGCATCACTTTCTGAGCCTTCACAGGAACATATACATTTGGTAGTTGGTCGTGGTAACATGAGGAATTATAAAGAACTTTGCAAAAGAGTAGGTGTTGCATTATGAATATAAAAATTTTCCAAATATTATAAATGGGTTTTGTACCCAAGTGTATAGAATCCATAATTACATTTAGGGAATAATCCTGGTTTCAGGCTATTTTCTGTAATCAAACTTAATCCAGCATGTCATTGGTGATGCTTGGGTGTTTTATACACTTGTTAATGTGAAAACGTAACTTGGCGTAGTACTATGAGAAACCATTAATTTCTCTATCCCTGAAGTCATTTGTTTGGCTCCTGCTTTCTTAATTGTTCAAGTGTAACTTTTGCTGGAGGTTTGTATCTGTATTGCCACAGTGAATTATTTAACATTTGAGGAAAGCACTGACTTGGGAGCTTTTTAAATTCATCTCCAAACTACTGGGATTTTACATTGTTGGTGTTTTTCTCTTATAAACTTGACTTTGATGTCAGATAATGGATCCTGAGTAAATTACCTAAGGGACCAAAGTGAGTTAGGTGACCTCTTTTGTTTGGCCTAAGGATATAAGTGACGGATACAACTTGTGGATGTGTCTAGTGAACTTACCATGTGGCCGAGAGAGGCAGAATTTAGGTAAAAATGTAATAACTACATTTTGGAAAACAGGTAAGAGAACTGCATTTATAAATATGCACTATAAACATCTACCATAGCCTTTTGCCAAGAAGACGATGACCATTACGTTTATTCCACCAATTCTGAGTTTAAAAATTGGTTACAAAGGTCATCAATCAAAAAAAACTACTAAATTTAATGTAAAAGTATCCCTAGCCACTTCTGAGAAAATAAGTTTGCAATTTCCTGTTCTTTTAACGATAGGATATGTATGTGTACAAAAAGTAGATAATGACAGTTACAAAACATAACATTTCAAATTATAGACTTCTCTAATATAACATGATTATTAAGTTTAGAAAATTAGGTGAATTTTTTACTAATGGTTTATCTTTCTCAGTTTTAGTGGTAATCGACTCAGTTATTTCTCATCTAACTAGTGCTTATAAACGGACCACATACCTTCATCCTATCTTCATTGCCTGGAATTTCCCAAAACCTTTTGTTAACCCTGGTGGGAGAGATTGGCATAAGTTTGCCAAACATGTTTTCTTTTCTTTCTCAGTATCCAGCTAGACTATATTTGCCAGCTTCAAACATCTCTGTATCTTGCCATTGCCTTGGACATACTATTCATTTAAATCTTCAGGTGACTGAATCTTCCATTAGCGTAAGTATTCTAGACCAAAATAAACACTTGAATCACACAGTTAAAGTATGTGCCTTTTAGAGTAGTTCAACATGGCCCATGTCTCACAGCGCCTGCCTGTACCGTATGATGTCCTTTGCTACCTCCATTCAGGGTGTGAGCTGTAATCAGACTCCAAAGCACTCTTCATGGAACAGTCTTAATTTTTTGACTTAGTTATTATGTAAAGCAATATACATTGTGACATTTAAAGAAGGAAGAGTGTTAGTGGACTATCACGAAAAACAAAAAATAGCACAACAAAAAACATTGCAGATGTTTTTAAAATGTTTTAAAGGAGTCACAAAAAGCTATTTATAGTGGTCACCTCTGGGGAGAGGCAGCTGGTTGGGGGGGAATATTCATTTTTTGTCCTCTTTTGTGTTCTGAATTATTTTTAACTGTGTTTCAAGTGTCTTATCTAGCCTCTAAATAACAGCTGCATCACCGAATGTTTTACTAATTTACACTTCTTAAAAACTGGTTAAACATGTCTCACCAAAAGGATTTAAAATGTTCATGTTCTAATAGACCACTTCTTTTACTGTTTTATTAAGAAAGTGCTCAGTTGTCAGAATATCTTTTTATGATTAGACAAACATTAACTAAAATCATAATGGAAAAGAAAATAATTTGAGATACCAACAATGTCTCTCAGGAATGTTATGTAGTTGCTTCATATTTTATTTCAAATGAAGAATTAAAATCTTTATCCTGCTACCACACACACAAAAACCTGGTTAAAACAACAACAACGAACTGGCTGATTGAAGGTAGTTAGCCTAGTCCTGTCACTAGAAGGAGGGCCTTGCAGTCCCTGGGCTGATCTGAACTTTTTATATTTGACAAGATCAAATATCCTATGAACATGGGTAAATTATAGATTTTTTTTCATAAGGAAAGCAGGAGTGAAGCAAAGTGATGTCTTTAGATTAGCTTTCTTAGGTTTACCATCCATGTTAAAATTGATACCATCAATTTCTTGTGCTGATTCTTTTTCAGCTCAGTGTATTATTGAATTGATTAAGGTTAAATTAGTGATAAAAATGCTGAGGTAATTGTTGGACTTCAAGAACTAATCACAAAAAAAGCATTATATACATAGTAAGTTAAATCTTGAAAACGAATTTACTGATTATAACATTACTTTTTCTCTAAGGGAAAATTGGTGAGGCTTGGTGTGCTGTTATAGAAACGTGGTAGAATCCTTGGAGGCCTATATGAAATCTTAATTTAAGAAAAGAAGTGGAGAACATAAGAAGCTATGAATGAAGCAAGTTTAGGGTTTTTTAAAATAAATTTTAAATTTAGGGAATTGGTCTTGGTCTCAATTGAAGATATTGTAGTTCATAATTTATCATTTCAGTGTGGTACATATTAGTTTCTGATGACTGCTCATTAGAGTAACAATAGGCTGTGACTATCAGTCCTCACGTCACATATTAGAGTTTGTCTGGCACTGAAAAGTGCCAGACAAATTAACAAACTTGCATTTCCTTCGGGGATTGACCAAACCAAAAAGCACCTTAAAAAATGAGGCTTAAGTAGGAACATGTTGATCATATGATTTATTTAGGGCTCAGTTATATTAATGTGAAATAATTAATATTAAATATAAAGCATTAAAAAATCTGTTATTGTTATCATTATTTGATGATGACGTTTTCAAATGCATTAGAAAATAGAAGAAATCTCACCTACCTGATAATAACTGTGGTTGGAGGATATGGAGCGGGGGCTGGGAGGAGATTTGGGAATGGGTAGGTATAGAATAGTCAAAGGGAACTTTATTTGTAATATTCCAGTTTTTTAAATAAAGAGAATCAATCTATTCATATTATTTTGTATAATTAAAATAAACTTCAAAATTAAAAGAAAGTTCTATTTCATACTTAGAAAGCAATGAAAGCCTATTTCAGAAATGTTTCTTTTGTACCACAGGAACCTGGGACGTGGAGAATGCTTATTTAAAATGATTATGATGAACAATTGAATTTAGAGTAGCTTCTGTAGATAAAGATATCTTAGCTCGTTTTCAGAGAGATCGCAAGAGATGAAAGCATGTACAGTCTGATTACATATTCCTATTGATTGTATTCCACTTATACCAATAAAAATACACTCCAGATACAAATCTAACAATATTACTAATTCATTACCACCAGTACTTATTTTCTTCATTAACTTTTCATTGTTATTTTCAACTTACACAGCATGCACAAATGCAGCAATTATATGTTGAACAAGAAAGAGGAAGGCTCTTTATGTTTAACATACTGTACATCACAAGTCATTACTTCACCAGAGCTGTTGGGAAAACAAAGTAAGATCAGCCTCTTACAAAGCAGTGTAATTAATCACAAAAAGTAGGTGAGCTCAGCTACTAATTTTCTCTACTGAGATTTTCTAATACCTAAACATCTTGCTATAAGATTAGCCTGCCTAACTACTTCACAGCAAAAAAAAAAAAAAAAAAAAAAAAAAAAAAAAAAAAAAAAAAAAAAAAAAAAAAAAAAATCCAACAGAAACAACAAGCTGTGTTATTTTGTTAGTGATGAAAAAATTAAAATCTTGTTCTAGAAGAAGGCCCTATCTGTTGATTAGTAAGAAGCCACAAAGACGATGTCCACTGCCTAGTTCTGCATTTTAAGCAGTGTGTGGTTCTTGACATTCATCACAGTAAAATGTTAGTTCTATGCAGAAGATTTATAGGCACTTAAAATGTGTAATGGCAAAGTTTGCTTAACAGCTTCATGACTTAATGCTGATCCTTTGAACCCAAACGCTAGGCACCCCCAGTACAACACAGTGTGGTGTAATAAAGACGTGAGTTAAAGGCTAGAGATGTGGGTTCTTGTCTCAAATATGTAACTGATTAATTAGTTGACCTTACACAAGCTGCTTACTCACTCTGTGTGGTTTCTCTTGTATAAGATGGTGGTAGTAATGGGCTTCAAATCAGGGAACCTAGTAGCACATATATCCAGCTAGGTTTGAGTAATGTGTGGTCCAATATAGCACATTAACCAACTCTTCTCTGCAAGGCACAGGGCTGAGAATTGAAGGAAATGCAAATATTAATAAGAAATAATCTGTGACCTCAAGTGACAGGGCAAGGAAACAATTTATGCATCTAGCAGCCTTCTGACATTTGATGCAATTCCATTTCTAGAGCTGTCTTTGTGGAACTTCACTTCTAGAACTTTAGTCATATTCACTGGTGGGCTAACAATCTGCCTCTGTTCACTGGAGACCCTTTGTTTAACTAAAGACAAATAGTCCTTAATACCACTCGCGTACAATGCTAGGAGAGAGCTGGTGTCTACAGGTGGCTTGGTGCCTGAAGAACTCCTTCCTCACTGTGCCCTTGGACTTTTCTTCTCACTCCCGGACTGTGCAGCTGGGTGGTGGTGGCGGTGGTAACAGAGACAGAGAGCAGATTCTCAGGTTGGTTATCTCTGGCCCTGGCGTCCTTCCTCTCTGGTAATCCCCCTCAGTGGGATTACCTCTCCGTGGTCTTGAATCAATGTTTTCTATGACTAAGATGTTCCCTATTCCCTCCTCTTCTGCTCAAGTTTTAAAGTTTTTAAGTGGAAAAAATATTTTTAATTCTTCAGTGGTGTTCCATTCCCTACAGGATTAAATACAAATTCCTTAGCTCAGCAACAAGTACTTCCTAGCCAGCCCTGGATTAACTGGTAAAGAGAGTAAAAGTACGATCATGGTTTTTCTTTGCTCACCAAGAGAAGGGCAGATGTAAAGGAACGGTTGGCCTAATAAAGTTATTTGGACTCCATCAGGAAGGAAGTGGGGCTGTGGGATCCAAAATTGGGGAGAAGATAATGATTAAGGACTGGGGGTCGTGATGATTTCTGTCATGAGGTAGCAAGGCCATGAGAGAGCCAAGAGATTAGGAGATTGTAGGTACAACGCAGGGTATTTGAACTGAACATGTCAGAGGCAGAACGTGCTGAATGGTAGGTTCCAGTTCTGAGAGTGGAGCCGACAGAATACAGTGGAGGTTGAGTTGAGTAGATTGACAGGCTGCAGGGCGGACACTTCGTGTGATTGAAGTCAACCAGGACAACAGCAGAACTGAGCAAGGTGCCGAAGACTCCAGTGAATACGTAGTGCCAGGGAAGTGGGGTGATGGCAGAAAGTGGAACTGGCGTCAGAGAACAGCGGTTTTCTCAGGATGGTGACGAAACAATGAGAGCGCTTGGTCCCACCTGTCAGCTCCTCAGTTTATGGTTTGTGGGAGGTTAAGAGTACCCCAGGAGAAGTTGCGGCTCAGTTAGAACCAGAACCTAGAGGGAATGTTCTGTGGATTTCTAGAATGTGTAGCACATTGTTTTATAAAGACTGATTTGTGTATGTGGTTTCCCAGCGGGCAATACATTCTAGAGGTCAGAGCCTGTGGTTTAGTCATCTTCCAACCCAGCACCTCTACTACCGCGGAGCCTTTGATTACATCTTGTATCTTGGGGCCCTTCTTGTCTATCTTGTGGTAATTTGTATACCTGTCTTACCCCTCTCCCAGGTTTGTTTATTCACTCCTTCAACAGGCATTTGTTGAGCACCTGTTATGAACAAAGCTGACTTTAATAAATATAGAAAAATAATCATTATTACTATAGCTAACATCAGCTTTTCTATATGTCTGGTACTATTCTACGTGCTTTTTATATATTAAGCCCTTTAATCTTTACAACTGATTAACAAAAAAATCACTTCTTTTGGGAAACAGGCTTAGAGAAATGTAATAACTTGATCAAGTTTGCAGTATAGGTAGATGGCAGGGTTGGGACTCGCACCCCATTTGACCATAGAACCTGTGCTCTCTCCATTACTGGTGACGGCCTCTGGGTTAGGACGCCCTGAATACTCACATACTGTCTCACTCAGTTTGATATTCGCGTTTGGTGGGGGTGAATTGTATAGTGGATAGAAACCAAGTGA
Organism: Carollia perspicillata; assembly: GCA_004027735.1. Taxonomy (NCBI): domain Eukaryota; kingdom Metazoa; phylum Chordata; class Mammalia; order Chiroptera; family Phyllostomidae; genus Carollia; species Carollia perspicillata. Next base: position 33,659 of record PVKM010001047.1, read on the forward strand.
CAGAATTTCTTTCTTTGTCCTCCAAAGCCTAGCACCATGGCAGGCATAAAAGTGCTCCATCGATTATTACTAGTTTATTAAGACAAAATGTCTTTTTGTTTTGTGGTTGAATATGGATCATGGTCACTCTGTATACAGTTTTTAAAAACTTTTATGTCTTTAGGCTCATCTCTTTTACTGCACATTTCCTTTCACAAATTCTTTGTCTGTTGAGGAATACAGATACCTGTGTATTTTCTTTGATAAAGCAATCTTTGGGTTTTTTTAAAAATAGACTCATGCCGCAAGCAGATGTTCTGTCTAATGGGCTTCCTGTATAGACAAAGAACAATGCATATTTCATATGTCATTAGTCCTGAAATGCTGAGTGTTACAAATTTTGATGTTGAAAACCATTACACTCATACTTATTGGAGGCACTGTTTCAAAGAAATACCTGGATAATTATGCACCTACAAGATATGCTGCTGTCCTCGGATAATTTACAGCCTGAAGGAATAGGAAGCTTCTATCACTCTGTTACAATTACTTACATATTCATTGCAAATAATGATGTAATGGGGTTTTTAGAGGCTATGCAAAAGAGAACCAACAAACTGAGAACACAAAACAAGTTTCCACCCCTTATTTCCAAAGCTGTAGTTAATCCCTTGAACACTATCCAATATCGTAGAAAGCTGGCAGACTTTTCTTTGCAGCAGGCTATGTAAAAATGTTTATAATTTACAGCTTATTATGCCATGCAGATGACTGTGTTCTCAGCAAAGGAGAGTGAGAAAACACTGCAGTGAAATTACTTAACTCCCCTTTGTTAGTTGTTTTCTGGCAACAGTGGAAGGATACTTTGTCCTTAAAATGCATTTCTGTATTTAGTTTTATATCATTCAATTTAGAGCTTTAAAAAAGTAGGAATTTACTTTTCTCTCTCTTTGTAGATAGGCTAGAGCAATTTTAATTGAACAAAAACAAGCTGAAAATTAGAATTGTCAGGGAATTGAAATGGAATAGTACTAAATTATTAGGCTTTAATTCAATTTATGGCTTCAATTTTGCAAAACCTGTTTTTGTTTTGACACAGCTGCAATGCTTAATAGGCAACTCGTTATTTTCAAATGTACCTTATACAAGTTTTGCTTTAGCACTTTGTCTGGAAAGTTAATCTTCCTCAGGAACAATTAGAGGTGGAGGCAAGGTAATTTGGACCTCTCTGTAATCTCTTGAATATATCCACCCATATTAGGTCTTTCCTTAGCATTTTCTAATTTTATTACTTCCCCTCTTAGATTCATAAAGCCCCTAAAATCAGGCGCCACATACTGTTTTGTGGTTTGCATTCTCTCTGTGCCTGACACACTACTAAAAATGTATACTCAATAAATATATCCCAGACCATGACCTTCATTTTGGTGGGAAAGTAGCACCTCTGCGAAGTACTAGCTGAGGCTCATTTGTAGGTGCTGCACCTTATAGGTGGGCCTTCAGTCACATGGGAAGTTCCTAAGAGAAGCAAGTGAAAACACAGGAACTGTTACGTAAATGTCTACAGTCTTTTACCTTCTAATTCTTCAGCTCTGAATGGGAAGGGCAGCGTGGGGGAAGGTGTGGGGGGTGGCACTTTCTACTGAGTTTCTCTTTCCCTGAAGCGAAAGAGGAAAGTTGTATGTTTAAATACTTAAAACAACATGTTTAATTTTTCTATTTTCCTGTTTGTTTTGAGTTAATTTAGAAGGTGGATATCTTGTAATACTTAATCAGTTCTTTTTCATTACACACTGTTTTTTCCCATAAACAGAAATAATCAGATATTGAGTATCTTAAATGGGAATTATTGTATTCCTGCAAGTCATGTTTTTTTTTGAAATAATGGATTCTTAGAGAAAATAGGATTGTTTATCAATATCAAGGCATTATTATTTCTATTGTCACTGTCCTTTTCAGGGAACTTTTGGTGTAAAAATTTGTATTTCACAAATGCATTAAAATCTTGTTTTCTACTTCGAACTTTTTTCTTCTTTAAAGTAAACACTACAACAGCCTTAAAGCCATCTCTGATTGTTTCAGAGTTGAAAAAATGAGTTCAAAAATTTATTCTGTTTTCTTGGCTTCTTCCTTTTGGGTAGAGACCTGAGATGTGCTGGAGCCCAGCCCTGCTGGGTGGGAGGACTGGGTGCCAGGCGCTGCTCTCCACTGACCCCTTCTGGCCTCCTATTAGATGTGCTGTGGAAGCGGGTGGCTGCTGACCTAGAACGCCTTGGTGGCAGAAAGGGAAAAAGGAGGGAGATTAGCCAGTGCAGACTTTGTGACGATAACCTCCCAGCCTCTCTACCACCTGGGGCTCCTTTTGTTATTTTTCTTACCCTCCTGTTCAAAAGAGTCTGTTTACCAAACACACTTGACACGTGAAAGAGTGATTTGATTTTCTGTTTTTTTTATTAGATCTGCATGTAACTGATAGCTTGAGCATCTGATGACCATGAGATAACTCCTACTGTCACATCTTATTGATAAGTAGAGAACTAAAGAAAATTGACATTTTTGTTAACAGATGTACCTTTATCCAGGGGTGAATGAATGGCTTTCCTTAGACATTTTGGAAAGAGGGAAATAACTCGCCCTGTGAAGAATTCTTTATCTACTGTGAAGAATCCTTAAAGGTCTGGGAAATCCAGACAGGGAACCACTGATTTAGACAGTATCATTAAATAATAAGTCATAAAATATTGTTGCTATAGAAATGGTGACCATTCCTAATTTAGTGCCATTTTCAAACAGTAAAAAATTATCCCCTTCGTTATTGTTATAAATGATGAGTATTGTATCAGAAGCTTTCACTTTTACCCATGGAATAGGATTTGGAGATGTAATCCAAAGCCCTGATGGTTTCCAAGGCACAGTTCCCCTTTTCTCCTAAAACTAGGAAGTCAGGCAAGGTTTTCATCCATGTACCATCTCTGGAGAATGCCTGGTAATCAAACCTAAAACTCATCTTTACATTTTGAGATAAAATAGCAGGTTTGTCACACACAGAAAAAAGGCTGTATTTCCAGGGTCTCCGTAGAAGTCTATAATGCGGCCTATTAGCTGATGACTATTGTTCCCCCATTTTGTTCTTCCATTTTGTGCCTTTCTTTCTCAATTTATCATACTTTATCCCTTGTCACACTTGTCTCATGTTTTCCCCACTTTTGCTGGTTGTGCTTTTTGTCTTTAACTGAACATCATCTAGGAATACCTTAACCATCTTAAATTCTCTAGAATAAGGCAGAAGTGAGAGCAAATGAATCCATTGGTCCTTGGGGTAGTGGGAGGAAAGGACACACTGACAAAACGACCTCTGTGCCAGGCCTCTGGGTGCCCTTCTGAGGTGGGCGCCCCGTGTCCTTCCCTGTTTCCATCCTCAGCAGTCTCATTCTTGTGTAGGTCTTCGAAATGCATAATTACACATGGTAGTGAAATGAGTTTCAAGCAGTAAATTACCAGAATGGGGCCCCTTTGCTTTTTCCTTCTCTATATAGTTTAACAGTATGACTTCTTGTTGTATCTATATTGTGATTATCATCTCAGGATGCTCTCTTTGTACCTTAATGACTTCTAGTGTTGTTTAGCTGGGGCTTTTCCTGGTGGAACAAAAAATAGAACAATAGAACCAAGCAAAATTCAAAGTCAGGAATGATGCTGCAACCTTTTACACAAAGCTTTATGTACATAATATGTACATAGTTATAGATCTAGTTTTTAAAAAATCTTTGGAATCTATACTCATTATTTATTTAATAGATGAAAACCTTGGCAGGTCAAATACTGCTGCATTAAAACACTGTTGAGGAAGGGAAATGGTAGTCATATTAAAAAATAAATCAGTGCAGATATATAGGACCTTGTTTAGAAATATCACAATATCGACAAAAAGGGGAAATCTGTACCCTGGAAGAAATGAAGTTTTACTATCATAATGCCACAGCCCACTCAAAAATGTACTGCATCATAGCTCATAGCTGCATATAGTTCTATACTTGCTATCACAGAAGTAAACACAGGGTACCAAGGGAGCCCAGAGGACAGGGGCCCGACCCAAACCTTGATGGAGTAGGAGGATTCCCAAAGGAAGTAACACCTAAAGCAGGAACTAAAGAATGATTCTGTATCGTAGAATTCTATACAAGGGCATAATGGCATTTTCATTAAAAAAAAACTTTTGTATACAAGGTACCATAACCAGAAAATTAAATCATTTCACTTTCAATCATTTCAGTTTATTATCTGTTCCATCTATTTTGAGAATAGATGCATATGTATTAGATATATAACATTATCTCACACTTTCATCATATTTAAGGGGAAAGGGGTAAGATACCATATTTGCAAAGATAAAAATCAATTAGAATAGCCAGTGAAATTCAAAATTTGTCCATGGCATGTTCTTCAGTCAGACTTGCAGTTAATATTGAAATGGATAATAAATTTATCCACTCCAAAATTTGGTTGATCATAAATAAAGTCCATCATTCCAACTTCAGGGTGTTTTCTTCTAATTTGGGATCAGCTTTTAAGAGATATTCCTTAAAGTTGTATATTCTTATTATCTGAGGTAAATGATCCCACCCCAGCCCCCTTGTTCTTCACTTCTCCACGTTCTCAGTGTTTCTTCCTGTAGTTCTCTACGATACAGAATTATTCCTTAGGTCCTGCTTGAGGTGTTACTTCCTTTGGGAATGCTCCTACTCCATCAAGGTTTGGGTCGGGCCCCTGTCCTCTGGGCTCCCTTGGTACCCTGTGTTTACTTCTGTGATAGCAGGTATTGCCCAGGATTGAAGTCCCTTGGTTTCCTGTCTAAATCCTTCACTGATCTGGCCATGAGCTTCTTAAGGACAGAGCCATGGTTTTCTTCCCTTTTCTCGATGCATTCTCAGAGGCTGTCACTGGGTTTTTACATGTGGCAGGCTCTCAATAAATGTTCATTAAATGAAAGCGATGGATCCTTGAATATTCACTACAATTGCAGTCTATTAATAATAAAATATAGGGAAAGAATATTTGAAATATTATCCCCTGTGATGAATTTTACCATTTTATTAACAACTGATCGAGACTTTAGAAATCTCTTCAAAAGATCTCTTCGCTACAGCTATTTACCCTGTCAGTAATTTAGATGCTGTTAATCAGTTATCTGATGCTTTGACAAAATCCATTAAGTAGCTGTTATTTAGCAGCTACTTATTTATTTTAATTTTTGTAACTTTCTGTAAGATCTGTCTTCTTAACCTTTTTTATGTAATAGTTTTTGTTGTAATAGTTACAACTAAAATTCAAATTTATTGAATATCAGTAAATGTAGGTTTACCACAAAGATGAGAGAGTAGATTATCTGTTTTAAGAAAATAAGTATTTATAGCAGTAAGTGAATTTATAACCACATTGCGCAAAAATAAGTTTATATAAATGAGGCATTTCAATGTATAGGTTGATGCTTCATCATCAACTTTAATTTTGTGACTTTTGTCAGTTGATGTCACAACCTTAATGTTATTTTAAGATGACTTTTTAAAGGGGTATTTAATTAAATAATGTGATGTTTGCTTATTTCAAACAGTCTGTCTTTGTTCCTGTCAATGCCATGCTACCAAGGCATTGCTTCCCCTCCCCACTTTTGTTAATATTCTGTGTTAGATAATGGTTTTGCAAATAATAGAGTCCAAGGACCTTTGATCCGCCATTACTATAAAATAAAATGCAACTTAATTTTTTGTGGGCATAATGGTTTTAACCTTGTGTACTAATTTGACTGTGCTTGTGGGGGCAGATCCTTAAATGAGACGCAAATGAAGGAAAAATTGCTAATGCTTCCACTGTATATCTAATGAGCACTGTGTAATAAACCATAACCTCTTCGACATCTCTCTGGAAAGCAGCATGATTATTTTGGATGGCTAGCCCTTTGTGGATGGCTCATTACCGTCTGGCATAATGTGTATTGATAGAGACTGTAATTGTCAACTCCTATTTGACACGCTGCCTCTAATAAATATGGCTTGCATCGCTGGAACCCACTAATGGTTATATGGGAAACTGTAATTAAAGAAAAAAATTATATGTATTTTACTTTTAAAAAATAGTGTGTGTGTGTGTGTGTGTATAAAATGACTCTATAAAGGATTGCTTGCTCTCCTTCCTCCCCTTTGCAGCTTCTTGTCTTAGACTGTTTGAAGCTTCCCCTGAGGATTGGTGCTCTTTGATCAGTGTGGGGCCAGCATATGACTAGACATGTGTGTATGTGTGTGAGAGAGACACACAGAGAGACAAAGAGATATATTTTCCTCCACACTGTAGAAAAGCATCTCCACTGGCAAAGAAGTGACAGAATGAAAAGCTCCTTCTTTGTGTGTATGAGATACATAAGATTGTAGTTTATATTTCTGGTTTCAGCTCATGAATGTACTGCTTTACAGCTACAGAGTTTCATATTATTCACCTTTCTTATGGTTATCTTTAACCTTATTTCGCCTGACTTTATTTTGTTATAAGAAATCAATGTTTGTTTGTTTGGCTTTTTCCAAACAATTATATGCCAACAAATTGGACAGTCTGGGCAAAATAGAGAAATACCTAAAAACATACAATACTCCAAAATGAAGTCAGGAAGAATTAGAAAATCTGAATAGACAGATTACAACTAATAAAATTGAAGCAATAATAAAAAACTCCCAACAGCCCTGGCCGGTATAGCTCAGTCAGTTGGAGAATCATCCCATAAACTGAAAGGTCATAGGTTCAATTCCCATTTGGAGCACATGCCTAGGTTCCAGGTTTGGTCCTGGGTCAGGGTCCATGCGAGAGGCAACTGATTGATGTTTTCTTCTCACATTAATGTTTCTCTCCCTCTCTCTCTCCCTCCCTGCCCCTCTCTCTAAAATCAGTAAACATGTACTCAGGTGAGGATTAAGGGAAAAAGAAAAACAAAACTCCTAACAAATGAAAGTCCTGAATTAGGTGGCTTCACAAGTGAATTTTACCTAACACTCAAAGAAGAATTAACACCTGTTCTTCTCAAACTATTCCAAAAATTCAAGAGGAGGAAGGACTTCCAAGTTCATTTTATGAGGCCAGCATTATCCTTATTCCAAAACCAGATAAAAATACTGCAAACAAAGAAAAGTATATGCCAATATCTCTGAAGAATATAGATGCTAAAATCCTCAACAAAATATTAGTAAACTGGATCCAGCTATATATTAAAAAGATCATACACCATGATCAAGTGGGATTTATTCCAGGGATGTAAGTTTGGTACAATATCTGCAAATCAATAAATGTGATATGCCATATAAACAAAATGAAGGATAACAATCATATGATCGTATCAGTAGATGCAGAAAAAGCCTTTGATAAAATCCAGTATCTATTTATGATAAAAACTCTCAGCAAAGTGAGGATAAAGAGAACATAACTCAACATAATAAAGGCCATATGTGACAGACCCATTGCTGATATCATACTCAATGGGCAAAAACTGAAAGCATTTCCCCTAAGATCAGGAATGAGACGGGGATGTCTGCCTTCACCATTCTCATTCCACATAGTACTGGAAATCCTAGCCACAACAATCAGACAACAACAAGAAATAAAAGACATCCAAATTGGAAAGGAAGAAGTAAAACTGTTATTTTTTGCAGATGACATGATACTGTATATAGACAACCCTAAAGATTCCACCAAAAACCTACTGGAACTGATAAATGAACTCAGTAAAATAGCAGGATACAAAATAAACATCCAGAAATGAGTTGCATTTATGTATACCAATAATGAACTGTTAGAAAGGAAAAACTAAGAAATTAGTTCCATTCAATATTGCACAAAAAAATTAAAATACCTAGGAATAAATTTATCCAAGGTTGTAAAAGACCTGTACTTGCAAAACTATAAGACACTGAAGAAGATACAAATAAGTGGAAACATACACCATGTTCGTTAAAACACCTATACCACCCAAACAATCTGTAGATTCAATGCAATTCCTATCAAGATACCAATGACATACTTCACAGAACAAGAACAAATATTTAAAAAATTTACTTGGAACTACTTTAGACCCCCAAATAGCTACAGCAATCTTGAGAGAGAAGAACAAAGTTAGAGGAATCATACTAGCTGATATCAAAGTATACCACAAGGTCATAATAATCAAAACAGCATGGTACTGACATAAAAACAAACATATACATCAATAGAACAGAATAGAGAGCCCAGAAATAAACCCACACATTTATGGTCAATTAATTTTTGACAAAGGGGGCAAGAACACACAATGGGTAAAGATGGTTCATTCAGTGAATGGTGTTGGGAAAATTGGACAGATAGTGCAAAAAAAGAGAAACTAGACCACCTTCTTACACCATATACAAGAATAAACTCAAAATAGATTAAAGACTTAAATGTTAGACTAAAAACCATAAAAATCTTAGAAGAAAACAGGCAGTAAAGTCTCAAACATGTAGTGTAGCAAAATTTTTTCTGATGTATCTCCTCAGTCAAGGAAAACAAAAGAAAAAAATAAACAAATGGGACTACATCAAACTAAAAAAGTTTTTGAAAGCAAGGGAAACCATCAACAAAATGAAAAGAAAACCCACTGAATGGGAGAACATATGTGCTAATCATAATCTGATAAAAAGAATTTACACAATTCAATACCAAAAAACTATCCAGTTTTTTTTTAATGGACAAAGAACCTGAATAGACATTTATGTAAAGAGGATACACAGATGGCCAATAGACATATGAAAAGATGTTCAACATCACTAATCATCAGAAAAATCTAAATTAAAACCACAATGAGCTATTACCTCAAACCAGTAAAAATGGCTACCGTCAATAAATCCATAAACAACAAGTATTGGCAAAGATGTGGAGAAAAGGGAACCCTCATGCTCTCTTGGTGGAAATGCAGATTGGTAAAACCACTGTGGAAAGCAGTATGTAGTTACCTCAAAAAATTCAAAAATGAACTGCTTTATGACCCAGTGATTCCACTTCTGAGAATATCTGAAAAACCTGAAACACTACTTCAAAAAAATATAAGCACCCTTATGTTCATTGCAGTGTTGTTTACAATCACCAAGATTTGGAAGCAGCCCACGTGTCCATCACTAGATGAGTGGATACATTTCTACAATGGAATACTACTTGGCCATAAAAAGAAAGAAATCTTACCTTTTGTGACAGCATGGATGGACCTGGAGAGTATTATGCTAAGTGAAATAAGGCAGTCAGAGAGAGACAAGTATCATATGATTTCACTTATATGTGGAATCTAATGAACAAAATAAACTAACAAATAAAATTTTAAAAACTAATGTTTTTAGTGGAATAAAAGGATGTCTAAAAAGCCAAATTACTATGCAGTATGAATCCTAAGGATATTAAAGATCCATGGACTACTTTACACAAAATATAGGCTTGAAAAAATATAAATTAAAGATTAAAACTGGGCCTACCTGTGTTGTAAAACAAATGTAAGTATAGTCAATTTATGTCTGAAAATACAGAATTGGAATCCTAAGAGAATATTTGTTACCCTTTGTATAATTCTGGTATGCCCTGAACTTCTGGGCAAGGTTACATACTCTTGGTTTGTGTACAACAGCTCAGTGTTTTAGGAAATGGAATCCTCAGCATAGCACATGATATCTGAACTTGAGCAGGTGTTTGTATTTCCTGGAGTGAGCATTGTTATCAAGTAAAAAATTAGGCTGCTCTCAGTATTTTTGTTAGCAATGTGAAGTTTAGTATTATAATTTTTAAGCTAAGAAAAACGGAGGCCCCTTTTCACTATTAATATGAAGAGAAGTGGTTGTTGGAAGAACATGACTGTGTTCACTCACCTTTGATTTTGAATTGTGGTTCTGTCCATCTGTGTAGGCAAATTTCGTGACTTTTTTGAGCTCAATATATTCATGTGTAAAAATGGGGCCAATACCACCTACCTAGCACAGCTATTATAATGATCATTTGAAAAAAAATGAAATTGTTAATTAAAGTACTTTTGGCACCTAGTAGGTACTTAGTAAATATACTTTTATTTTTGCTCTTTTATTCTCCCGTCTATCTTCTGCCCTTCACAGATGACCACATTTTTAATCTAGTGCATTCTCTGCTTCTTCAAGGATGTCCTGTCCATAAAACACAGAAATTTTAATTTCGTTATTTTACAGTTGCTAATACTTATTCTCACAACAACTCTAAGACATTTATTATCGTACCCATTTAACAGCTGGAAAAACTGAAGCATCCAGAGGTGAGCAACTTTCCCAAAGTGATGCAGTGGTGGAGCTGGCCTGTGGACGCAGGCCCTTGAACTCTAAAGCCCAGACTCTTAACCACCGGGTTCCACTGTCTCTGCAGTTTACCCTTCCTCGTGTTGCAAAGCCAAACAGAAAGAGCAGATTCTGGTCGAGTTCTAGAGAGGCCTGCTCTACCTTCCTTTGTAGATTTGAATTATCCTTAAAGGACAAAGCAACATAGCTCTCAGGCACAGGGCGGGCATTTCTGGGGAGGATAGATAGTAGACCTTGAGGAGGGGGCAGCAGCTCTGCTGTCGAATGCCAAGGACAGGAGGAACTGAGTGATAACTCTTCTTGCAGTAGGCCCAGTAGCAAATACCGCGCTGCAAATACGTTTTGCCTTACGTAACTGCTATTTCCTTAGCTTGAAACACTGTTCCTACCTTTCTTCATTGACAAATTCTTAGCTATTTCTTAAGACACAGCTCAACTCTCATCTCTAGGAAACCTTCCCTGACCCTCAGGCTGAGCCAGTTACCCCTCTTCTGGGCTCCTCTAGCACACCTCCCAAGTCTATACAAACATTAGTGGTGTGGTAGTAACAGCTACTGCGTAGTGAGCACGGGCATATGCCAGGTGCTCTGTTGAAAACACTTCGCACGTGTTATTTCATTCATGTCTCACAACAGTCTTAAAGGGTAAGTAGTGACACCCCTTTATTTATGTAGATGAGGACTGCAGAGCATGGAAGTGTTAAATAATTTAGCCAAGATCACACAGCCAGTAAGTGGCAGGTCTGGGATTTAAACCAGGTCTTTATTATTCCAAACTCATATTTTTAATAGCTGTAATATATTTACCGTGCTTTGTTGGTTATCTGCTTTTGTCTTTCTCATAATCAGGTTACAAACCCTTCAAGAACTGTGCTTTTTAATTTTTTTACCCTAGATCCTATCAGAATTGCTTTAGAGAAGAAACAGAATATTAAAACATGCTTAATTTTGCTAAATGTACTTGAATTTTAAATGTTTTATTATGAGCAGAGTTTAATGTAATTTTCTTTTGGCTTAATATATTTTAAAACTGTAAGAACCACATATAGGTAGTGCTGGGTAGGTTATTCTAGATCTTCTTGCTTTAGGATTTAAATCAAATATTATATAAAACTGTTTGTAATTGATAATTTAACATGATAAATATCCAACAAAAGGGATAGTACCATATGCTAACTCGAGATATGCCATTAATAATATTATTAGAATAATTAGGTCTTTGCATAAATACAGAGAAATCAAACTGCTGGTGTTTTCAGAGTTTCAGAATGACAGCCACTGACCTTTAGCTGCTACCAGAGGAAAAGCCCAGCATCCCTTCCTTTCCCAGTGCAGCGCCAACGTTTGACTGGTAATCCCTCCCCGAGGGACGAGGGACGCTGGCTCAGTTCTGTGGGGTTTTCCCGCTATGGAGAAGAGAAAG
>PVKM010001047.1:45514-86393 GCA_004027735.1 Carollia perspicillata
TCTTATCGCATCTCTTTATGTTCTTGCACTGTATTGCCAACTACACCTTGAGCCTTCAGGGCACAGGCCGTACCTTAAACTCCTTGAAAGGAAAGAGCACATAGACACTCGTACTTCAGTACATTCTCATCAACAGAACAAAGACACTTCTTTTATACTTCATATTTTTAGGGTCTGACACATAGTAGGTATTCTGTTAATACTTTTATTGCTGATAATGATAATTAGATAACCTAGGTTAACAGGTTTCTCAATTTTTGCCTGTTCTGACTCTTTTTAAGTTACAAATAATCAAAATATTTAGTTTTTTCCCCCATACATTAACTCAGGAATGGGCTATTTCATATGCTTGTGAAATATATAGAGGTGAACATATCTTAGCTTCTCGTAATGGGACTATGTGTAATCTGAATCCAGTGAGTGTTTATTAAATGACTCTCTTTTCTTATACATTCTGCTGATCTTTGACCTCCAAGCTGGCTCATGAACCACTTGGTATCATCAACTACCAGCAGGTTTTTAATGGGGGAAGTTAGCAGCTTATACTCAGATATTTCAGCTTTATCTTATCACTTACTAGACTTCTTATTTTTATAGCTTATTTACAGACACATTCATTTGTAAACAGAGAAGCCATCAATATTTTTAAAATAATTACTGTAGGCTTTAATTGATTGTACTTGATTAGAAGAATGTCCAAGAATGCAGAGTGGTAAAAGGAAGTCGTACTGTGAACACTAGAATTAACTAGGCTGGTGGATAAGGAAGACAATAATGGTAGCAAAGTGCCGAGATGACTAAATGTGGAAATGTGTAAAGGCATGTAAAAGCTGACTTGGAAAACCAGAGAGACATTGTACAGTTTGGGCAGAGGTACAGTAATGTAGGCAGCCACTCTCTCAACTGCCTGTTTACCAAAAATGTCTTACAGAGTGGGAGTGTCTTTCAATGTGTTGGAAGTGTATTTGACAAGCTTCATGTTCTCCACTTAATTCTTTAAATCCAGACTGTTCAAGATGCTTCCTGGTATTTCAGCTGAAAGCATGAGTAAAATGTCTGCTGACAGGGATGCGTAACTTTATCCCTCTGCAAAGTTAGTGTACTTTCTGAGATGAACAGGGGCATTTTCAGATGTCTCTGTTTCTGTTCATTATTTTTTGTCCCTGTCGGGCTTTAAGCTCCTCGAGAGCAGGACGCTGCATAGAGAGCAGGGCAGCAAGCCTGGTGCCCGGCACATCACAGGAGCTCACAAAGTACAAGATTGGCAGAACGACGTGTACATTTGGCCATTGTTTTAAAGTACATTTTATTAGTTGTCAAAAATGTATGTCCTTAAGATGTATGCCTGTTTTAATGACCCATATTCCTTGCCTTTCCCAGAAGGAGAGATGAGCACTGCGGACCCAGAAGGTAGGGATGGAAGTCATGGTTAGATTCAGGAAGAGGAGAAGACAACTGGGGGAAGAGAGGGGGCACCCAGGAGTAATGTGGTCTTGGCAGTCTCTCTAAATAAATCAGATCTTTTTGCTTAGAACTATTTGGGGCTTGCAGCCAAAATTTGCTAACTTAACATATTTTGCAAAGTTAACACATTTTCTGAGGTGAACATGGACCATTTTCAGATGTCTCTGTTTCTGTGTATGATGAAGAAAAAGACAGATTTCACAAATTCCATTACAAAATTCATCTGTGTGATTATCTTTGATTATTTTAGTACCATATAATCAATGTTAATTGATTTTTTAGATTGCTTGTCAAGTACTAGTTCAGTTTTTTTTAAGTTCTGTAAAATGAAGTATCTGCATACCACATGCATATCTGAAGGATTGCTAATAAGTTATAATTTCTGGAAGATATACATTCTGGCATTAAAAAAGAATGACTATTCTGTACTCCCTGGTTTTATTTTGTCATTTTTTTAAGAAGCTTTCATCTAGAAAACTTACACATAGACTGTTTCGTCTGCTTCTTGGGGCAGCATAAAATTCAGAAAAGATTAGAAGATGAAGATTGTACCGGTAGCTGTCTGTATGGCCTTGGTCAGAGTACTTAAAGTCTCTGCACTTTGCTTCCTACCTGCGTGACCGAAAGAGCAAGACTGCATGACGGGCATCCAAGGACCTTGTTACTCTCCTACTCGGAAAAGAGTCCTAAATTTGGTGTCTAGCTTAGGAAGATCTAAGGACAATGTCAGACCCCTTCCCCACTACAGGTTGCGGGAACCATGTTTTAGACCACTCTGTATGTCTACTCTGCACTCCCAGTTCCCGAGTAGTGCCCACCATGTACCAAGTACTGAATAAATGTTTCTTGAATGAGTAAACAAATGTAGGTCTACTTTGTAAAAAGAGAAAAAAAGAAGACATTTGTCATCTACCCTTCTAAGCAAGTAATTGCGAAAAGGTCTTGTCTGCTCCCCAGCAAGTAGTTGGTATTTCATAAACCTTTGTTGCTTGCTCAGTGAGTGAAGTTTATTCCCTCCTTACAAAAGTCCTAGAAATACCTGTTGACTATTCCACTTTCAATAGAGAGGAAACCAAGACTGGAGACGGGGGGATAACAGTATTCTACAGATCGTAGGAAATGAAACTAAGATTTCAAACAGAGCTTTCTGACAACAAAACTGTCTGTTCAGATAAACTTAACTTACCCTAAAGAATAAATGACTCATGATTATCCCTAAAGGTTCTGATGTGGGGAGGCAAGATACCTGCGGTGGATGATCAAGTGCTGTAAGGAAATAGGGACTCAGAAATTAGGCTTGCCACCTTTCTAGAATCATACCTGGTCCAACCATTGCGATTACTTGAAACATTTAGCAGTTTTCAAGAAGGTAAGGTATCAATATGAAAATTTTCCTAACTTCTAAATAAATTTACTGGCTGTAGAAGAAAAAGCACTAGATGGGGAGTTAGGGCATTTGGATTTTAGTTCTAATAGCTACAACCTTAAGTAGTTCAGTAGACTTTTTAGATCTGCTGGTTTCTCATCTGTACCACAGACGTACGTGTTCATCTAGCCCAGCTGATTTTTTACAGATTCATACAAGAACGTCAAGGGCTGGTCGGGAGTAGGGAGTGTGCATGGGACTAGAGGGGCAAAGGATTGCCCATCACCAAGAGAGGCGTCCAGAAGCCCAGGAGGCTCTGGTCTACACCAAGCCCAGGATGCCCCCCTCAAGAATGCCTGGGTTAGTGTAACGCATAACTCCATCAGCACAGGTCAGGTCTTGCTGCTCTGCGGGTGCTCTGTGGGTGGGCTCCTAACCAGATAGTTGGGATATAAAGTTTCCTATAGAGATTTATTTGAATAGAAAGGTGAAATAATTTAAGATCAGTAATAGTTAACACTTACTGAGCACTCACTGTATGACGTGATCATTGTAAGAACTACGTATACAGTTATTTAACCCCTACGATAATGCTGTTATCTCCATTTTCCAGATGAAAACACTGGGCACTGAGAGTGGTTGAGCAAGATCACACAGCTAGTAAGGGCAGAACTGGCATACAGCTCTAGGCAGTCTGGCTCCAGAATGTGTACTCGTAAACGCTTTGCTATATGGCGTCTCTGGGCAAAATCCTAAAAGAGGATTTGAAGATAAGATTTAAAGAAAAACCTTAACTGTGTAAGAGTACATGTGGTGTATAAGCAGCAATGACAAAAGTCCTAAGTGAAGAACTGAAGTTCTTAAGAGCTACTTTGGAGCATTGCCTTTAGCAGCTCCCAGATTACCCTGAATTTCAGATTCCCTGGAGAAGGAATCTGCGTGCCCTTGAGTAGACCAGGTGCTCAGGTCTGTGTCATTCAACCAGCACAGAGGAGGTTGAGGACAACCTAGAACAGATATGGGAGCTGCTACCCACCTTATGATCTCAGTAGGGTAGGGAAGCAGCATTTCCTGAGAAAAGGGAATCCTTATCAGGGCAGTCACTTGGAGGGCCCCCACCAAAGTAATTGATTGGCTAAGTCTAGGCTGACTTCAGGGCATAGGTTAGAATTATTTTTCTTCATTAAGTAATCCCTGATGTGAAGCTTATGTTCTTATCATTTCAGAGACTCATAGGGAAATTGTAGATGCACAAACCAGATCATTTATCTTTTTGTTTTGAAAATAATGTAGCCCGTTGAGTGATATCTAATACAATTTTAAGTGACATGCTCTTTGACCCTGTAGTTTTACTTCTAGGGGTTTGTCCTGCAGAAATCCTCCCACATATGCACCTAGACGTATGTAGGATGTTCACTGCAGCATTTTTAAAATAATAGAAAATAGGAAATTACCTAAGTCTTTATTAATGGAGTCTGGAGAACATTGTGGTACATCCATACTATCCGTAAAAGAATTAGGTAGTCTCATACGTAGTGACAAGAAAATTCTCCAGACTATATTAAGTGAATAAATTAATATACTACAGTATGTATATAATGAACTCAGGTTACGTAGTACAGTATATATAGTATGAACTCTTAATGGAAAATGCATAGCATTTTTTTCCGTTTACAAATGCACTGCATTTATTGTATGTTTATAAACATATTAAAAACATATAACATTCTGAAAGAAAATATGCTATAATATAAAAGAGAGAACTTCTGGAGAAGTAGGTAGAATGGAGAATGGTGAACCTGGTGGTTCCCTATAGAAATATAATTTTAAATTCGCTAAAACTGTAAAAGGAAATGAGTGAGTGAAATTAATGTTAATGATGTATTTTATTGAAACAGATATATCTAAAATATCATTTCAACATGTCATTAGTGTAAAGCACTTATTGTTGAGATATTTAAATTTTTTGTACTAATTTAACTCACAGCGCATCTGCATTCAGACTAGCAACATTTCAGTTGCTTAATAGCTGCATGTGGTTAGTGTCTACCATACTGAACAGCTTAGCTGTATATACTTGTCTGTCGTTGATTTTTTACAGTAAGTGTATGCTGTCATCTGATGCATGCGACTTGTTTTTGTAAGTAGACCTTTTAATAGTTGGGATGTTTTTAAAAGGTGACTTTTAATCTTACCTTTTCATCTTCCTATACCACTTTTCTATGAAAAAGAAATTTGGAGGGAACACTCATTTCACTTGCAATCAGTAGTCATGGATTTTCATCTCAGTGAACACACATTAAGTCCATGATGGAATTAAATAAAGTGATGCAATTTGAAAAAATGAATGGGATAGCTTTTAATAGAATCTAAATTGTGATACATATACTTTTTCATTACTTTGAGGTAGGTATTATTCCTTTCCTCCCAGAGCTGTGGGAGCCTTTTGTACATTTCTGTTGTTTCTGTAAATGTAGATAAAAAGCACACTAAAGAAATGTGAAACTTGAGGGTTGCAAGGGGTATAAAGTGTGATTATGAGGTAACGAGGTTTATTTTTGGGTGAATAAATAGACTGTATGTATTTGCCTTTCAAAGTAACTTGCTTGAGAGTTGTATGTGGTTATCATTCTGCATGTGTCCTTTGAGATATGTTACAGTCAGTTTTTTGAAAACAATCATTAATTCCAGGTACCTAATCTGTCATTTTTATTTGGCTTTGAAGAACATACATGAGGTCTGTCCAGAAGGTATCCAGCCATGTACTCTGAAAAAATAAAGACATTTATTGAAGAAGATACAAGATACAAGAAACAGTGTACATAGGACAAAGATGCCTCAGTCCCCTTCAAAGTAGGCATCTTGGGACCTCACACAGTTCTCCCGATCGCCATCAGCTGCCCTGTCGTATTTTCCTGAATCTCACTGATGGTCTGAAATCTCTTCCCTTTCAAAGGCGATTTTAGTTTTGGAAAAAGCCCGATGTCACAGACCACCAAATTTGGTTTGTAAGGGGGCTGAGTCACCTGTGTGGTTTGCTGTTTCACCAGAAAGCTCTGCATGAGACATGATACATAAGTAGGCATGTTGTCGTGATGAAGCTGCCAGTCACCAGTTGCCCGTAGCTGTGGCCTTCTGAATCATCCCAGTAGTTCCCATGAAGGAATGTTCCAGCTTAATGCAAAATTTGATGCAGATTCCTTGTTCTACTTGCTCATTTTGAATGCTGTGGCCACACAATGCACGTGCTCACTCAACAGCATCTACCTCCTGCACTGACTAGTACAGTGTAGTAGATCGTTGTTCTCACACGCACATTCTGGTCCACTCTCCTTGGCTGCCAGGCTACGTCGATGTCACACAAACCGTTCTCTTACATTAACAATGGCTTGACTTTTTCAGGACAGACCTTGTATACTATGTGGACATTTTACTGTTTGCCTCAGGTTGTAGTCTTTTTTGAGTAAAAGTATCTGATGTTTTCATTTTATATTGTTGCTGTTTGTAGTTAATTTCATTTAAAATTCCAAATACTTGAAAATTAAAATAAAAATCAAGATGAATAACTTAAATAAGGAATGATTGTAAATGAATATAAGGTTTATTTTTTAGGGAGATGTTCTAAAATTAGGTTGTAGTGATGGTTGCACAACTCTGTAAACACTAAAATTCATTGAATTGTATGCTGAAAACCAGATGAATTTTATGCTACATAATTAAATCTCAAAAAAGCTTTTTTTAAAAAATAGCCTTTGGGATGCTATTAAGAATTTTATAGCCATGTCTATAGTTTGAAATAATCTAATTCATAATAACAGAAGTGTTTTCTAGAATGTGACTGTTTAAAAGAGGTTTATTGCGAAATGTCATTTTATTTTTTATTTTTATTATATTTTTTCCATTACCATTTATTCTCCTTATGTCCCCCTCTTCCACCCACCCAGCAATCACCACACTGTTGTCCATGTCCGTGAGTCTTCTTTCCTTTTTGCTCAGTTGCTCTACCCCCTAACCTCCCCACCCCCAGCTGTCATCTTGCTCTCCGTGAGTCTGTCTTTATTTTGCTTGTTAGTTCAGTTTTCTCGTTAGATTCCACGTACGAGTGAAATCACATGGCATTTGTCTTTCTTTGGCTGGCTTATTTCACTTAGCATAATGTTCTGCAGGCCCATCCACACTGTCACAAAGGTTAAACTTTCTTTTTTTTTACGGCCAAGTAGTATTCTATTGTGTAAATGTCCCATAGTTGTTTTATCCACTCATTACTGACAGACACTTGGGCTTCTTCCATATCTTGGCAATTATAAATAACTCTGCAATGAACATAGGGATGCTTATGTTCTTTGGAATTAGTGTTTTGGGTTCCCTCAGATACATTTCCAGAAGAGGGATCTCTGGATCAAAAGGCAGATCCATTTTTTTAATTTTTTGAGGTATCTCTAGATACCTAAGTTGATTCGATAGCAGTATAAGCAATCTAATTTAAAGTATATCACTGACATTTTTTTTCATAGGAAACATCTTTTCTCTGTTACCCTCACCTTACCTTCCCAACTGTAGACATGCTTCATGGTCTATGAAGCCCACTGAGGTTCTCTTTTCAGTTCATCACTGCCTCCTGTTATTAGTTGGAGAGGTCTCTGCAGAAAGACATTTCTCTCCAGCAGTGCTTCCTGTGCCCCATTTAACAAACAGCCTTCACTTTTCTCCTAGCCCCTACTTGTTTTCTCAAGGAAAGAAAACTCAGTCATCGTGAAGCGATACAGAGCGCACAGAGCTGGCAGTAGGTAATGGGCCCAGCAATAAACCTCAGTAATGATTCAGATTCTCTCTTTTTTAAGCCACCTCCAAGATTCGCAGGTACAAATCTGCTTGCCAACTTCATTTGCCATCATCCATCCTCTCTTTTACCCCTCCTAAAACCAAAGTATCTATGCCAACTCCAATTCACCAAATACTTTTAGCTCATATTTTAATTAGCTCAGAAGCATTTTCTGGTGTACTGCCTGGGTTGTCACTGGACTGCCATTCCTCCTAGTCTGGTTGTGCCTGAAGCAGTTTTCACAGCTAAATGATGAACCTTCGAAGAAAAAGGTGTGCACTGAAGATGGAAACACCAGCACACTGTTTGTAACCAGTTCCGTAATCCTCCACCTGCCACAATGTGGAGATGGCTCGTAATGATCAGAGGGAAGAACTAAATTCCTGCACCGCAGCAGAAGGAATGAGCACTATGGGAGCTGAGTGACACACTCCCCTCTTCATTGGGGAGGGGGACAGATATTTTGGAAAACTTTGACACGGAACTGGATGTATTTGTATAACCTTTTCATGTAGAACTGTGTTGCAACCAGAGAGGGGGTTTTGGTTTTCTTCATTAAAAGCTTATTAAATGAAGAAATAGGACAGTCGTTGTGCTTCGGTAGATGGGGGTCAGAGAGGCGGGTCTGATCTCCTCAGGATATTAATGTCTGCCTTCAGCCAGGGGAAATGAGCCGTCACTTGAGTTAGAGGCAGCTTTATGTGCTCGTCGCTAGGGATTCCCATATGTCCAGGGAGCTGCAACAGTAAAAAATGGCAGAGCTCAGTGGTCGAGTGCAGAGGGCTCTCATTGGAATTCATGTCAGGAAGCTCAGCACAGTCTGCCCAGAGCAAGTCTGTTTAATGTTGATCAGCTGTCCATCTGATAAACAGAATTGATACGGGCATTCCCTCCAAGGGCTGTCCTGACAGTGACAGCCGTAGCACCCAGATGTCTTGTTAGGCTTTTTTGGTAGTCTGAAGTATTTTAACCCCTTTTGTGATACCCAAACCAAAAAATACTTTTAGAGACCTAGATAATGATGCCAGCTAGCTTTCCCTTTGCTTCTCTGGCAGAAAATAGGCCAACTTAAACTGTTTCCGGAAACCAGATACTGTTAGTTAGCCCTCTCCCTCATTATATTGAGCAAATAGTTGACCTGCAAGATAGTTATGTGTTGACAACATCAAGTTTGTGTCTAGTTACTCAAAATAATGTTTCTGGAAATAGTCTTAAATACAGTAAGTTACCTGGCTTGGTTACGCATTATTAGTTTCATACGTGTGTTGATTACTAAGCAAAACTTTATGTTCATACATAAAGAGAAAATGCATTACAAATGTCATTTGTTGTCTAATTTCTGGTAATAACTATGGTGACTTCTTGCCGAGTCCCAACATCCTCTGCTTTCTCAAGTATGACTACCACCATGAAGGCAGCTCACCTCTACAGATTGATCAGTAGGTGTGGAGGGAACTAATTACAGGACACATTAATGCTGAGTTTTCTTTAAAACAGACAAACAAACAAACCAGTAAAACTGTATGAAGAGATGCCTATGTTAATTAACTTGATTATAGTAATCAGTTCACTGTTTACGTTTATTAAAACTGCATGTTATATACCTTAAATATATATAATTTATTTAAAAACATAAAAAATACCAAGCTTTAATTTTTGGAAATATACCAAGAGAGATAAGCCTTTGTATTAATCTCTGATTATTTTTAAATTATATCTCTGCAAAACTCCCAGCAGTTCAAAATTACAGTACTGAATATGGGAGAACTTTGTTTTAAAGGTTTTTACTGAAGCTTTTTGCTTAAGGATTTTTGTCTTTTTTGCCCTTCACTTCCAGATTTTGTGTTTTCATGGCATGACAAGATTCTAACACAGACTCAAGTATCTAATCTCTTCGAATGAGATCAGCTGCAAACTGGTGTGAATGTCAGCCAGTTTTCCTAAACAAGACACAGAGCCTCACTAGTACTTTCAGTGACTGCCCACTGTGTGTGGTGAAAGCTGGAGGCGAGGCCTAGTCATTCTTTTCAGACCTTGCACTTCGGACTCCGTCTCTGTCGGGAGGTCACCATTACTGCGTCCTACAGCTTTGGCATTTTCATTTAGTGTTGAATGCTGTGACCATGGCAAATCCAAGATTCAAAGTTCTGTTTTCAGTTGGGTTATCAGCATGAATAAATGGCAAAACAGGAAAATCATTATGTTTCTGGAATTATTACAATGAATTTCTTAGAATTTGGGGTCTGGCTTACTTATAAAAAATTAATATTTGACACATCATTAGTTAAAAGCTATCACTGTGGAAGATTCTTTTATCTGCCATTAAAAGCATATACTTTTTATTTTTATTCATATGCCTTGATATTTTTGAGTTTTGATATTTTGAAGTATATCTCAGGAATTCTTTTGCTCTGCTTCTCCCCCTCCCTCCTTCATTCTTTGCCCTCGTGGAGCTTTCCTCTGTGGGGCTGTGGAGAGAGAAACAAAACACCAAACAGCCAGTGTGTCAGATGGCAGCAGGTGCTGTGGAGGGAGAAAATCAGAAAGTAGAGACTGGGAGAGCCCGTGAGGACGGGAGTGTTGCAGTTGTAAACGGAGTGGTCAGGAAACCACTGATCAGGTGAGCTTCGAAGGGACCTACAGAAGCAAGTGACTGAGCCTTGCAGATCTCTAAGAGAAGATCGGTCTGGAGGGAGGAAAGGGCAAAAGCCCTTAGGTGAGATCAGGCTTGGCAAGTTCAAGAGACACCAAGGAAGCTAATGTAGCTGGAGAAGAGTGATCAAGGAGGGAAGAGAGTAATGAATGAAGTTGAAGAGGGAAGGGCATAGAGGAGCTGGGGCAGATTACCCTTGACCTTGAAGTCCATTGTAGAGACTTTGGCATTTACTCTGAGTGAGATGGGGAGCCACCAGTTTTGATCAGGTTGCTAAGTGATGAGTTGAATGGTTTCTTCATCTTCCTGCTTGACTCATTTCTGAGTTTTTCCATTTTTGCAAAGCTAATGAACTAAAAATATTATTTCATGATTATTATAATGCAACTTTTCCAAACTATTTGTGAGGTTGAGCATCATTTTATGTGGTTTTGGCCATTTGCTTCTAGAATTACCTCTTCATATTCTTTTCCATTTTGCCCTTGAGCTATTTATCTTTTCCTTATCCATTTCTCATCCAATTTGAACAAGTTCTATACATATTTTAATATAATCTTCTGTTGTATGTGATACAAATACTTTATTTTTTTTACCTTTGAACTTAAATTTGTACTTTTGTTGTTTCACATTTAGATCTTGAATCTGAAAATTTTTGTCCTGTAGAGTAAGGTAAGGGTCTGACTTTATTTTTTTTTCTCAATCAACCCAACATCTTTTGTAAGAATGACTCATCTTTTACGATGGCGGCATAGGTAAACACAGCTTGCCTCTTTGCACAACCACAACAAAATTACAACTAAAATATAGAACAACCATCACTCAGAACTGTCAGAAATTGAGTTGAATGGAAGTCTGACAACTACAGAATTAAAGAAACCACATCCATCCAGACTGGTTGGAGGGGCATAGACTCAGGACAGGATGATCCTATACCCATGTAAGGTGGAGATAAATTGGGGAAGGATATCTCGGAGCAAGGAGTCTTAGCCCCACACCAGTCCCCCAAGCCCAGGGTTCCAGTGCTGTGAGATAAGTCCCCACAACTTCTGGCTACAAAACCAGTGGGGATTGAGTCAGTAGAAGAAATTGCTGGAACTCCAAGCAGTTCCTGTTAAAGAACCCACATAAGACTCACCTACTCAGACGTCCTCCATCTGGGCTCCAGAACCAGACTAGCAGCTGAAAGTCACCAGTGGCATGCTGGGAGAAACTGAAGTGTCTGGCATCAAGGCAAGCGGAAGCCATTGTCCATTTTATAAACCCTCCCCTCACAGAGCTACAGACCCAGCAAGCTGGTGACATACCTTAAACTCCAAAAACCTGGCCAACAATGTTTGACCAGCCTAGGAGATCCCCAGAGACTCCTCCCCACCTATCTTATGGGCCCACCCAAGCTGCTTTCCCATATAAATAGCTGGTCTTGACTCATATTGGAAAACTTCCTAAACCCTCTCAAACCAGCAACAGCTGTCCTCAGTGAGCTCCAGGCCTGGCACTAGCAGCAGTCAAATTAGGTTCACAGCTTAGGTTCCAAGCCCAGCACAAGTGGCAGCTATCTTGAATAGATTTATAGCTCAAGGAGGGTGGACCCAGGCAAAACACAGCTGGGGGCTGACCTTGGCCTGTACCACCCAGGAAACCCCAGGGCCAGTGCACCCAGTGGACAGCTGCAGACCACATCACAGCACCACCACCCTGCCCCTACACAGCTGATCTTCCATGGAAGGTGGAAGTTGGTGGTCAGTGGTCAAAGCCAGTCCTGTAGATGACTGGCCTGTATGGATCCCTCCCATTACTGTACTGGCCTGGGTAAATCCCTTCCATTGATCTGCCAACAGCAACCAAGGCTCGGCTACAGAGGAGGGTGTACTTAGCCCACACAAAGGGCTCACCTTGAGTACCCAGCTTAGGTAATAGGGGAGGCTGTGCCACAGGACCCTACAGGACACCTAGTACATTAGGCCACACTACCAGGACACAGAAGCAAAGCAGCACTGCCTAATACATAGAAACAAACACAGGGACACTGCCAAAAGGAGGAGACAAAAAAACATGGCCCGAATGAAAGAACACATCACAACTCCAGAAAAAGAACTAAATAAAATGGAGATAAGCAATCTATCAGATGCAGAGTTCAAAATACTGGCTGTATGGATGCTCAAGGAACTTAGTGAGGACCCCAACAGCATAAAAAAGATCCAGTCAGAAGTGAAGGATACAGTAATTGAAATAAAGAACAATTTACAGGGAAACAGCAGTAGAGTGGATGAAGCCAAGAATGAAATTAATGATTTGGAACTTAAGGAAGAAAAAAACAACCAATCAGAACAACGAGAAGAAAAAATAATCCAAAAATATGAAGATAGTATAAGCAGCCTCTGTGACACATCATAAGTAAATGCCAAAAGTTAAAGGTAAAGAGAGAGAATCCAGCCCTGGCTGGTGTGGCTCAGTGAATTGAGTGCTGGCCTGCCAACCAAAGGATCGTCGGTTTGATTCCCAGTCAAGGCACATGTGTGGGTTTCAGGTCAGGTCCCTGGTTAGGGGCCATGTGAGAGGCAACCACACATTGATGTTTCTCTCCCTCTCTTTCTCCCTCCCTTCCTCTCTCTAAAAATAAATAAATAAATCTTTAAAAAAAAGAAGAAGGAAATCAAGGAGTGAAGGAGGAAGAAAAAATAAACAGAATAAGAAGGAAAGAGAAGACTCTTGTCTTTGATCATCCTTGCCTGTGTGGTGAAACATGGTTGACCCTTCTAATATTTAACACTGTCATAAAAATGTAAAACATTTAGAGAGATTTCAAGTTAATATTAGGAACAATTTTTAATGATTAAAACTATTCATCAGCAGACTTGGCTGTGTAATTTGTTATCAGTCATCCCTAGAAGGGGTTAATTGAGGTTAATGACTTGGGGTCACTTCCATCTCTGATTCTGTAAACCTGACTTTCAAGTTTATGTCATTCTTTCCTTTTTTGAAACTGTTAAGAGTAATAACAACCCCCAATACCCTTATACAGTTGATTGCCAAGTAAACAGTTATTCATTTAACAAATATTTATAGGGAGCCAGGAAAGTAGGGCAGTACAGTTTACAGCGTGGTGAGGGAGAGAAGTGGCAGGAAGGCAGGGGACTAAAGAAATAATCACAGTGTAGTATAATAAATGACTGAGCTATGTCCAGAGGCTTTCAAGAACAGAAGGAGTTAACTCTGGGGAATTGAGGGCAGACTTCATAGAAGTGACACATGAGCCGATTCTTTAACAAACTGTAAACAAATATAAATTTATCATTCCCCTTATAGCAGCAAAAATTGCATGGCACATCCACACAGTGAACCTCTTTGTAGAGATGGATATGAAATAAAACAAGGAGCTTCTCTATTTGTAAGTAATATATGGAACTATCTTCAAAAGATAATATTAGGTGAATAAAACCAGAGTACGGAAATAGGAACATAAAATATCTTCACTATTTTTGTGGTGATATAATTTTTATTGACTATCTTTCAGGAATTTATTTGGCTGCAAATAAAAGGACTCTACCAAACAGTACTTAAAGAAGTGCAGTGTTTACTTATCTCAGAAAACAAAATGTCTAGAAATGGGCACATCAGAGCTGACTTAAAGAGGTCGGGCCTCAGGGGCCCAGGCTTCTCCATTCCTCCTGACCACCATTCTGGGGTTGGGAGCCCTGCTCAGGATCCTTAGGTCTCCACTGGGCCTCCGGGCAGTTGGACAGCAAGAAGGGGTGAGCCCAAAAGGTGGAAGGAGCACAGCAGCTGAATTTGTGCCCTTGTATCAGGAACTCAGTAGATTTCTCGGAAACTTTACCTAGGGAACTTCTACTTGCATCCATTGGCCAGACGGTGCTGCATGATCACTTCTAGCCTCAGGGGGTCTTGGGGAGGTGAGTGTTTTTAAGTGAGTACATTGTCACTCCAAATATAATCAAAGGTGTGTGTGGGCAGTGAGGAAGGAAAGAGTGCATAGGTAACTAGCAGTGTCTGCCATCCTCATTTCTAAAGCTAAGGATTCTAAAAATCTTGGAGAAATAGAAATGTTGGAAGAAAATGGATAAAAACACATGAGGTTGTTCAACATACAATTGAAAGAAAGTAATTTGGTGAAAATTCTTGTGAAAACATCAATTAATCCTCTGGGTTTCATCCAAAGTGGTAATTGCTTCCTTACTCTGATTACTTAACATAAGTAGTATTCATCTGTGACTTGTTTTCAATCAAGATTTAGCATAAAAAATACTGAAATGTGTGTGCATAATATGACCTTTATTTAAGATAATTTTCAAAATCTGGTACTTTGAAAGTTGACCAGATTGCTTTAGGTGGCTAAAATAGGAATCAGATAATGAGAAGGAAATATTTTCAGCGTCTTTCATACTGCTGCTTCGCTGCACACAAAACAGACTCTTGCACAATGTGGTCGGGGCTATTTATCTGATGACAAATATTAGAAGTTAAGTGCATAGTACTAGGTAGAGTTACAGGACAGATTTCAAGATGACCAATCTATTTCTATTTCCTATAGAAAAGTAGGTACCAATAACGGCAATAATTTGGTCTTTTCTAAACTATTAACTGCCAGGTAATTTTCTAACCCTCAAATCTTAGAATTTTAGAACTAAATGTTAAATTTTAGAACTGAAATCCCTTAATCTTAGAACTGGAAGGAACTGTGTTTCCACTTCCTGTCCTTCCAGTCATGAGGAAACCAAGCATCTGAGAGTCTGAGGGATTTGCCCGCAGTCTGATGTCATGGGTGGGATTATAACTGTTTTCTAGATTCTTGATTGGGTTCATTCCCTTGGTTTGGTTCTGACCAAGTGATTTGGAAACAACTTGATTACTTTTCCCCGTTACTATGAACAGCAGAGTCAAGTCTGCTCATAATACACTTTCTCCAGCAAAATTTTCTGCTGTGGTGCTAGGGATGAAAGTGGCACATATTTCTGGTGGGCACATACT
Source organism: Carollia perspicillata (assembly GCA_004027735.1). Lineage (NCBI taxonomy): Eukaryota > Metazoa > Chordata > Mammalia > Chiroptera > Phyllostomidae > Carollia > Carollia perspicillata. Next base: position 60,806 of record PVKM010001047.1, read on the forward strand.
GGTGTTGGTAACATTGGTAACCTAGCCCCCCACCCCATCTACTAATTTACTATTCAGTAGGTAAATACACACTTTAAATTATCATTGGTCACTCTGACAGTGACTCTGAGTTCCAGCCTTGTCCTGTATAAACAGAATGTTCTTAATCCAGCGTTTAACCTCTCCAGTCGTGCTATAACTAGAATCACAAGCAGATACTGTAAATGAAAGTTTTTCGTAAATGGTGGGTATGGCACAGATGATGGGTTTTCATTTTTATTATCATTCTTGTTTGTGTTGTTTCTGGCCATGTGGCTTTTTTTGCTATTTATTTAATGAATGCTGTTTTATGATTATAGATATCTTTATTAAAAGCTCACAATCATTCATTTTCATCCTTAGGGTAACTCAAAACAACTACAATTTGTTGCTTGCCTGGTTATTACTTGCATAAACTGAACTTGCATGGAAGATTTATCCAGTGCTTAACCTATTTGAGTTTTATACTTGCCCATAATTTTATTGTTCAATCTTTGTGAAATGTAACAATACGGATTTTTATAGTGATTGGGTTTGCAAACTACAAAACGTTTGCAGGGTACTAATAAAATATGTTTTTATTCCTTTCATTTAGTTGCTCTTTTAAAGGGTAATATTAAATGTTATCTCCTTTTGCAAAATATTTTCCATTAACTTTTCAGTAGTCTTATAAGTCAGCATCCTTGGTGATTTGGGGAGGCATGTAATGCGGTTTAACTCTAAACCATGAATTTATTCTTCTTTTATATTTAGGATTAAGTAAGGTAATGTATAAAAGTGGTTAGCTAATGTCTGGCACAAATTACATTCCTACTTGTACTGGAGTTCTGTTAGATACTAGAACGGATTCTCAGAAATCCTAAAGTTACAGACATAGTAAAGTCACACTGAGGACAAGGTAAAGAGAATGTGAAGGGCAGCCCTCCTCTGGCCAGCTCTGGGGATCCTGGGGACCGCTGGGGCAGAGAGTGGGAATGTTATAGAGAAGAAAGGTGTCAAGGTCTGCTTACATGTAGATGCCAAACTACTTTATTAAAAACTTTCTGAAAGTCATTTTGCAAGGGTACTTGACTCAAAGTTGCACCAGACCAGCAGCTGTACCTGCTACAGTTCTGCCTTTAGCTTTGTAATGTTTCCCTTGGCCCCAAACATATTAAGTCTTCTCTGAGTTCAAAGCATTCAGCAAAAAATATCAAGGCACAGCCATCACAAATGTATGCATGATTTTTATGACATGTATGATAATGCTGTATTAGCTAGTGGAGATACTATATGGACATGTACAGCAATACAAATTTAAGTACAATTGAACCTGCCCCTTTTTGGCAGAGTTACCCAAAAGGAATTGAAGAGATCAGTAATCATCTCAGCTGGTATAATAGTGAATTGTTTTAAAACCAACTCATAATTGATGCCAAGTAAAAGGGCTGTGTACCAAATAAAATATAGCGCAATTAAAGAAATAAAGTACATTTGAAACCTTCAAAAAAAAGCAACAAACTTCAAAATGCCAAGTGAAATATCATACAGTAGAGAAAGACAAATACCGAATGATCTCACTTATATGTAAAATCTAAAAACAACAAAAACCTGAACTCATAGGTACAGGAAACAGATTGGTGGTTGTCAGAGGCAGGAGGGTCAGAGGTAGGTGAAATGGGTGTAGGTGGTCGAACGGTACACACTCTAGTCATAAAACAAATAAATCATGGGAATAGGTCATGTTCTACAGCATGGTGATAATGGTTAAACATGCTGCATTATGTATTTAAAACTAGTTAAGGGAGTAGATCTTAAAAGTTATCAGAAGAAAAAATGTGTAACTAAATGTGGTGATAGATGTTGCCTAGACTTACTGGGGTGATCATTTTACAATATATATAAATGTTGAATCATTATGCTGTATACCTGAAACTAATATAATGTTATGTACCATTTATACCTCGATTAAATGAAGTTATTAAAAAGAAACAACCTAAAAAAGACTGATCTATAAATATTTTATTGTTGAAAACTAAAGTCTGGCATTGGCGATAAAATAGTATTCTTGACTCTCTGACAAGCCTTACCTTTATGTTTTAGTCAAAGAAGTTTGGCAGAGATCACAGAACTTATCCATACCGCTCTCCTTGTACATCGTGGAATAGTAAATTTAAGTGAATTGCAGTCTTCTGATGGGCCACTGAAAGACATGCATTTTGGAAATAAAATAGCTATCTTGAGTGGAGACTTTCTTCTAGCAAATGCCTGCAACGGACTAGCTCTGCTACAGAACACCAAGGTAAAACTGGGCAGGGCTTGCTTGGTCGATTGCAGAAGCCACAGAGGCTGGTGTGCCCTGCAGCCCCCGCTCCCCGTATGTGGATGCTCGGGGAAGGGTGATGGTGGGGGCAGTGTCAACACCAGAGGAAACCGAGAAGTGCTAGGAAAGAATTTTGAAATTTATTTCTGTTTTTTCCTGGTAACAGATAAAACTATTTTTTTTTAAACTTTTTTATTGATTATGCCATTACAGTTCTCCCATTGCCCCCTTCATTCCCCTCCACCCTGCCAACCCCCTCCCACCCACATTCCCCCTCTTTAGTTCTTGTCCATGTCAGATAAAACTATTTGTTAATTATAGGATAGGGTTAAATAGTCAATATAAAAAAGATATATAAATCTCGCTATCCAGAGATAATGACTGTTAGTTAATATTTTCATGTATTTTCTCCATCTCTTTTGTCTATTTACTCGTACCTTTATATATGTGGATTTTTTAGTAACAGGTGAAAACTTGCATGTATAAGGGTTTTTTAATCCTGCCTATTTTTCCCCATTTCCTATTATGATGTGGGCATCTTCATATTATTAACTTTTTCATAAACTTTTTAATGGCTGCACAATATTTAACTATTTAGGCATAATATTTATTTAACAAAGTTCTCATTTTTGGACATTTAGATTGCTTCTGATTTTTACTATCATAAATAGATCTTCAGTAAACATCTTTACACATCCATTTTTCTCATCCAGGTTATTTGTTTACAGTAAATACCTCAAAGTGGTTCATGGGGCTTAAACATTTTTAGTATTCTTGATACATGTTACCAAGCTGCTTTCTAGAAAAATTTAAAGGCATTTCTTATCTATCAGTTAGGATTAGGCGTGACCATAAGACAACGGTGTCTGAAACAAGATAGGAGGTTTTTTTCTTTTGTAAAAGCGTCCAGCAGTAGGTAGTCCAAAGTTGGCATGATGATTCTAGAGTCGGGAACCCAGGCTTCTTCTTACTGCTTGCCATCCTTATCTTACTACTTTATATCCCAGGATAGCTGTCATTGTGTTCTCACTCCAGTTAATAGGAAGGAGGAGAAGGAAGGACAGAGAAAGGCAGATCCTCTTCCCTTGAAGGTCAAGTGAATATACATCCTGGTTGCTAAGATCGGTCTCAGTGTAAGTCTGCTATCCCAGAATCCCATCTGACTTAGCATTTGTCCTGGACTTTTTATTTTTTAACAGAGAGTAATCATTAAAAATTATATTAGAATAAATCAACATTGATTTATTCTAGATCTTTCTAGATCTCCATTTTACATTTTCAGCCTCCGCCTTAGTTTGGTTTTTTTTTTCCTAGTGTAGTATGTGAAACCCATGTACAGTGGATAGTTCTGTTAAGGTGTAATGTTAAATCTGAAAGACAACCAGCAATAACTCATCTCTTTTCCCAACCTTTTCAGGTACCTCCAGTTAAGGACAGAAGGCAGGGCAATTACTGATAGTGAATATCTTGGGACGGTTCACTCCTTTGTCTCGGGTGGTGGGAGAAGCATTTGACACTGCTACCCCACTGGCCACTTGGTGTATCATCCAGTGTACTGTGGCCCACGTATGGCCTTTGAGAGCCACAAGGCCATCAGGTACCAGTCCAGAAACTCAATGGGAAACAAAAGAAGTTTAGAGGTTTGGCATCTATGAAACATGTATGGGAAATCAGGGCTGTGTGGAGTGAGTAAAGAGGAGACCGAGCATGCCTGCTTGTGTAACAGAAAGCTGTGACCACCAGTATTATGCTGTGTATAACGTGTACTTTTCTGCCCAGATTTTTGAGGGAAAAATAAGGATGTGCGTGGAAAGTATTAATTCCATATCTGTGTAAATGTTTTTAATTCTTTTACTTATGATTATGTGTTGAAAGTGTAACTCTAGAAAGCAATAATATTCTTATGCAAAATAATACATTAGAATACGATACTCAGTTTTGTTTCTAAATATAAATAAATAAATAATTGAATTTTAAAATTAGAATGAAAGTTTTTTTTTCCCTGAAACTTTGGGCCAAAAACATGGGTGTGCATTATACACCTCAGAATACGGTATTTGAGTATTTGGTAACACTTTGTTTTTGCAATAAACTTTTGGCAGCAGTTAGCTCAAAAAATAAAAGTATGTATCTCATTTTTAAAAAAATACTGGATTGTTGTTTCTCGAAAGAGTTGCTAAGGAATGTATAACTTGCACAAAATGTTTGTTGGCATTTCCTGTCCATTGTGGTGACCGTGGTGGTGTCACTGAACTTATGAAAACACAGGAGGAGTCAACTCTGCTGAAAAAGTGTTTGGGGCTGCGTCCAAAGTTAGTGGTTACTTGAGGAAGAATTCTGAAAGTGATGACGTGACGCATGCAGCTTCAGAAGGTATACATGCATTCTACTCTGTGAAGTCTAACTTTTATTTAGATAAATGACTGTTCTTCTAAATTAATTTTACTCCCTTTCAACTTCAAGTTTTTTAATGCACATAAGAAAAGGGAATCAATAGTGTTATATTTTTAGATTCATTGGTAGAAGAACTTTGCAAATAGTTAAATAATTCTTGTTTTAGTTGAGTGTCATTAGGTACTTCAAGTTATTAAATTATTTTAGTTAATTCTAAAGATATTTGTTTTCTCTATCCATTTATGAAATTAAGGTAAAGCTTTTGGAAGTATATTCTAAAGTCATTATAAGTAAAATTGGAAATTCAGATTAAAGCTTCAACATCAAAGATAAAATTATTAGTTTGTAATAACAAAAGTACAAATTTTGCCGAAGCACCCACAGTGTTGCAGTGGAAACGGTGTTCGTACCACACTGAGAACCCTGTGGAGCAGTTGGGATTGGTTGTGGCATATCCGTGACTCATAGTGGCCTCCAAACAAGTGTCAGCATTCTCGTAATTGAAATAGAAGCTATTGTTATAAAAATTTACAAATATCTTTATAGCCAGAGTCTCTGGACTCTAAGATTTGGAATGTAGCTTGTGCCGAATACAGAAATGCGCTCCAGCACAGCTGTATGTGCCTTCTCTCTTTGTTGCCATCATCAGTCAGAGTTACAAACCTTTATATCCAACAGTGGTATTGAATTTTGTCATGAGTTGTTAAAATTTTGGCAGCATTTTGTTCAAAATCAGTGGGAAATCTTATATCAAATTCAAGAAATGGAACACCAAATTAGAGAATTACAATGATAAGAAACTTCCGTTGGGACTTTTTCATACATAAGCAAGGAAGGAACGGAACAAAATAAGTAATAAGAATTAAAATGCTACACAAGAATAAAATTTGCATTTCTATAGTTGTGATTTGGAGTATTTTACCTTGCAGGAAGAATCTTTTGGCAGTGCTTCTATTTTGAATAAATTATACATTACACATTAATTAAATAAAATTGAGAAGGCCCAGATTTTGCAGCATCTGATTTTGGTGAAACATTTAAGAGTTATAAGAGCCCTGGCTGGTGTGGCTCAGTGGATTTAGCGCGAGCCTGCAAACCGAAGGATCGCTGGTTTGATTCCTGGTCAGGGAACATCGCTGGGTTGGGGCCAGTTCCCGAACTGGGGGTGCTCCAGAGGCAACCACACATTGCTGTTTCTCTCCCTTGCTTTCTCCTTCCCTTCCCCTCTCTAAAAATAAATAAGTAAAGTCTTTTTAAAAAAGAGTCATAAGAGATGATTTATTTAACAAGTTTTGTCTTATAAAAATATTTGTCAAAGAAAAGTACTCTTAAAGAAACAAAAAAGTAGTACCTTGAAAATATTCAAGCTGAAATGGTTATACATTTCTGTATGAAAAAATTAGAATTGAGTATCTCCTCCGTTTACAAAAGAGCTCTGAGGTTACCAGGTAACTCAGAACCTGTAGAAGAGCATTTTCTCAGTTTAAAACATTATGGTCTGCTCTGGCCCACGTAGCTCAGTTAGAGCATCATCTCATGGACCTAAAAGTCGTGGGTTCTATTCCTAGTTAGGGAGCATACAGGAAGCAACATGTTCTCACATTGCTGGTTCTCTCCTTCTGTCGCCTTCTCAGCTCAACAAACGTGTCCTCAGGCGTGGATATAAATATATATATATATAATGGTCTGTGAATCAGAATCAATTGAAGGTATTAATAATTTCAAATTAATCCTAAAATGCAACTGTGAAGAACATTACTGGCAGTTTTATTTTAAAATACCACATTTTTAAAATTACATTTTTCAGAAAAATGCCAGGGACACAATATTAGGGAAAGAATGACTGAGAAATTAAAGCATGTGAACCAAGGATAATTATTTTACTGGCTATTTTTTATATTTAGCTCATCAATATAAAGGTTTATTTTATTTTATTTTATTTTATTTTACTGTGTATGAATATATGTTATTTTTATTTCTTTTGAAATTTTACTTTTGCAAATAGTCTTTGAATGCAGCTAGTTAATAAGTCTACCAATATGATAAAGTCCTTTATTAGTTCTTAAGTATACATTTCAAAAAGTATAATATCATGATAATTTTACCGCATTTTTTTACTCTCAAATGTCCCAGTTTGGTTGATAAATTATATAATGTCACCATTTTAAAGGCATTTCTAAGAAGTTATTCATGATCCTTCTGCTTACATCTTATTGTCAGAATTTAATGACGTGGCCACACCTATCTGTACTGGAGGCCAGGGAGTGTGAGCGTCACTGTGGGTAGCCATGTGTCCGGCCAAAATTCCGGAAGATACAGGGAGAAGAGATAATAGGAGACCAGGAGCTTTTGTGTCCTGCCTTCCCATCACACTTTTGGCTAGCACATATTTTTCATGAAACAGACCTGCTGGGTTTTAGGGAGAAAATAGAAAAGAACCTTTAATACGTAGTTCATATTTACAGTGAAGATGAAGCTAAAGGAAAAAATGGATCACCATATAAATGGATCCTCTCAATATCCCTCCAGAGATTTATTGCCATTTTGGCATTCCTTTTCTTTTTATTCACCCTCAAATTATTCTATTTTCTATGTTTATAGTCTACTTTGATGGGTCTCATTAAATTCTCTCCTTTCCTGGAACTGACACGTTAGTGGAAGGTTAGGGATCCATTGTCCCTGGAAGCCACTTGAACTGCACCGTCCATCTTTCCTCTTCACCATACCTGCTGTGGTCTGTGATGAACTCGGAGTCTTGGGGAAGGGGGAGGTCTCAGAAAGTGCATGTCTGGTTTGGTTTCTGGGCACCTTGAACTGCACTTGACTAGCTCTAGCCACAGACACTGGCCACTCATGGAGTAGACCCACATACCTGAGAGAAAGAGATATTCTGGACCCAGTAACTAGGTCCACACTTTAGTAATTAGCCCTCAGCCTGGCCCCTGCCTTAAAGAAACCAAGGCTTATTGCCTTTGGATAAATTTCTGATATCTCTGATCATCAATTTTAACTTACTTTAAGCTATTCTGACAAAATATTATATATGATGAAGATGGTGGTATTAAGTACAAATGTAACCATGCTGTAATGACACAAACAAGTCTTCACTTGCTTTTAACCACTTCACTTTATGGGAATAATATTTAATGTGCTCCTTCTTCTTAGCTTGTGTGATTCACACATTCTTTTTTCCAGCATACTTCAAGTTTAGAGAAAATGGAGATTTTACTCCCATCAAAATCAAATCAGATTCACAGCCTGTGAAATCCAGTCTTGGTGTTTTGCATTCAGATGCGTCACTATAAATGTTCCAGAATCCGAGACCTCCACCACCTGCTCCATTACATACTGGATTTCAGTAGCACTACTTGAGTTACAGAAAACAAAAACAAAAAACAAAAACTTAACATATGCAAGGAACAGTTCAGCCTGAAGCTTCTTGAAATAAAAATGACCAGGCATTTACTTCCTCTTCAGTATGTCCTGTGTCTTTGTGGTAGATTTGCATTTTATTGACCTTTATCTGGTGAGGAATTTTCTTTCCTTTTTTTTTTCTTGCCATGGTATTTTTTTAAATTTGATAGTTGTGCACTGACTTGAAGCTTTTACTCTATTCTCTGCAACTGTCCTGTTCTTCCAAAACATGAATCTTTTGCACCTTTTTCTCCAAAGGGGCATTGAAGGCTCTGTGATGTCCATTTCAAAAGGAGCTTCATTGGCTCACTTTTTGTGATAGACCTTGAATACCATGACCAGGGGTCTATAATGGATCTTCTACAACTCTAGGCTTTTAGTACCCCCTTTTTAATCATAGTATGTGATTTCTAAATCATTTGAAAGGTATTTTAAATTGAGGATACTGTAAGGGGTAACTAAAGTGCTTGAAAGTCAAGAATTCTCTTTGATAAAGCAAATCTTATATATCCAAAACCAGTTTCTTTCATTTAAATACTGTCAGTATTCCCATCAGAATATTGTTTTAGGAAAGCAAAGTTATATCTAAGTTAATTTATTATATCTCAGTTACTTTATTAAATGAGTTCCCAGAAGCTTAAGCTGATTGAGTGTAACACTAACCATTAATAAGGTTTTCGGAGAGGAAGGGAGGAGGTGGTGATGAGTATTTCTTTGGAGCAGCGTTAAGTTTTCTTAAGTTCTCTGTATATAGTTAATGTCTTGGGAAAGTTAGATTTTTCTTTAATGATGTTTTTATTTTCTCCTATAATTAAGAAAAATTATCAGCAATAGCAATGTAAATAGAGACCACAGCAGTGAGTGAGCAGGCAGAACTTAACACAGAATTTCTGTGTATGTACAATAGTCTGTCAGGTTTTTTCTGACAGCCTGCTTTTTCTTTGACTGTGTGTACTTAACTTGGTAATTAAAGCTAGCATATTTGTAGCAACTTTATTTTTTATGACTTATCAATTTTCCATTTTCTTGTGCTATTGGAGTCTTGTCTGCATTTCTGTACTATATGTGTATTTCTGGAGTTCTCCTGGGACAGACGACTAGATGAAGTGTTCTGTAGTCCTGTGGCACTCAGAGCTCTTTTATAATTGCCAAGGGTAAAATTAGCAAAGTCAATTATTCTCCCTGTGGCTTTTCCCTGAAGATATTAGGGGTCTTCGAGGTAATTGCCTTAGGTAACACTTAGATTTTTAAATATCTCTAAGTATAGAAATTGCTATATTAATCCTCTGGTAATTGTCTTCTATTATAACTATAGTCACATAAGTGTGAATTAACAAGATTGTGGATTCAAGAGTGAGTTTAAAAATTAATGCTTAGGTTTTCATTCATTTTCAATTATGGAACCAAAGGGCAACTTTTTATTTTGGTACTTCACTGTATAAAGATCCTGGACTAAAAGACCTCAAAATGCCCCTTTTTAAGCAATAAATTCCCTGACCATTGAAATAAGTTGCTCTGTATTATATTCATGTAGAATATCACTGAATGCTGAAATGATGGGATCATGCCAGAACCTAAAATTTTAGTGCTTGAGCATCAAGCTATTAGTGAAACATGCTGAATAATTGGAAGGAAATTATGAAGTGGAAAAGCACTATAATTTAGAAATCTGGCTGACTATTACAGGTTTTCTCTGGTCCCTGTGTTTATTTGTAGACTGGATTTGTATTTTAGGATTAAGCCACGGTGCAAATAAGACTGTGGACTACTACTTGTCATCTTTTTTTAAAAGAAGCACTGTTTTACTTTATATGTGTAGTGATAAGCCTAGCATTTAAAGAATTGAGTTCACAAATGTTATTTTTTTTATTTTTGTGATCATTTTCATTTCATGGGCCTGTCACTGTGCCACCATACATCATATGAGAGACTGTGAGGCCGCCTGGATGTTCTCTAAACACTCAGAATGTTTTCATGATATCACTATTAAGCATCAGTGATTTATATTCAAAATAACCAGTGGCACAGATGTACTCCTTACATAGCTGGTGTATTTCCTTATGTTAACTTTGTTTTCCTAAAGGCATAAATATGTTGTTTACAAGAAGGAATTTTGTTTGTATAAATATGCTCAATTTATACATATAAATCACCTCCTTTTATACCATCTATATATTTTTAATAAAGAGCCTGCTATTGGTTATTTGATGTTTGACTTATCTGTTACTTTTATTTTCAAATTCAGATTGAAAAGTAAAACCTAAAAACATGCTTTATCATATGACATTTAAATTTTTCATGACTGTCATTTAAAATAGGCATTATTGTGACCTTGTGTATTTATAGTCTTGTCAGCACTACTTTGCTTGTGGAAATTATTGAATTAATATCTGTTAGCTGCACTATTTGGACACCTCAGATGAATGTTCTTTTCTACATATGCCCCACCCAAGTGTGGATTTTCATGACTAGAGTAAATGTGCTGCAGAGGCTAAGTGGAGTGTCACATATTGTAACAATAAAGGAAACTCTCTCCGTATCAAATAAATAGAAAAGTCAAAACACTATTATAAAATTACCGTATTTTTCAGACTATAAAATGCACCCCCCCCCAAATTTGGGAGGAATAATGGTTGTTAATGCTGCTGAGTTCTATTTACATTTACATTGGTGAAATATTGTATTATTTATGTTATTAAATATTTTACCACATTTTTTGCTCCAAAATTTTTTTCCCTATTTTCCTCCTCTAAAACCTAGGTGGGTCTTATGGTCCAAAAAATACAGTGTAATTTCAAAATCCCCAAATTTTTCCATAGCTTTTTCTTGTCAAGTGCTTATATAACCACATATTAAACTGACACTATGTTGTCTGAGCCTAATTCCTTGATCTTTAAAGTAAAAGAGATAATCCCTGGGCTGGTGTGGCTCAGTGGATTGAGCACCAGCCTGCAAACTGAAAGGTTGCTGATTCGATTCCTAGTCAGGCACACACCTGGGTTGCGGGCCAGTGAGCAAGGCAATAGATCCATGTTACTCTTGCACGTTGACGTTTCTTGCTCTCTCTCCTATCCTTTCCCTCTCTCTAAAAATAAGTAAAATCTTTTCAAGTACAAGTGATTAGCAATTAGTGTTTTAGAAGTACACTAGAAATAAGACAAAATATTATGTCTTCTAAAATTTATCTCATTAAAACCTTGAACTTTGCCCTTTTGGTGCCATAAAGCTATAGAACAAGCATCTTTTTGGCATAGGAAGGTCAGATGCCATTGTACAAAATGGGTATGGATACTCTCTGAGTGTCTGCGTTAAACATCAATGACAAGGAAGAAGAGCAAGAAAAGCATTTCTTCCATATTCCTGACATTCATAGAAGCCCATTTTTAAAAAGCCTGTATTCAAGAAAATTACACCCTCAGAAAAATTAGTGGAGCGGAATCCCACACCATGGTTGACCGTGAGAGAGAGAAATATATTGATTATAGCAATTTTATAGCACATTTGACAATCTCAGTTTTTCTAAATCCCTTTTTCTGCCTTCCAGAAATAAAAGTAGTTAAACAAGCTTTTTTCCTCTTTATTTTTGTGACATAAATTTTATTTCTCCAAAGCCAAAAGTCCATTTTCCAGCTTGAATTACTCAGTACTCTTCTTTTGCCTTTCTAATTGACTCAAGGAATTTCCTGAGTTAGGAGTTTACGAACGGACGGGGCGGATTAACAGCGCACTCCTTCCTGGGCGTCCTCGGCAACCCTGCCTCCTGTCTTCTCCACCTACCCTTTCTTCACCTGGGTGGAATTGTACCCGGTGCCCTTTCTTTGTCTCTTGCTGTTTACAACTCAGTTGATTTCAGCTCTTTCTCTCCATTTTTTCATTCCTACTCTTACCTGTTATTCAGAAAAACCATCTACCTTTTGCCTTCTCCTTTCTCCTTTCAAGAGGAAAAATAAACCAAGAAACTTTACATGGAGTTTAAAGCTTGATATACTCTTGCGTTCAGAAAAAGGAAAATTATAGAATTAGAAAGGCAATAGGCATAAGACAGAACCAGTTCCTTTACCCTGATCTTCTTATTAAACCAAATTTACCTATAACCATCAATACTTAAAGATCTTTTTTAAAACATTTCCTATTTAGTTTTGTTTTCCTATTTTGCTTAACCACAGGTATTGAATAATTGTGGTTTTCTATTCTATTTTTGATTATAAGTGTATAGTACTTTCAGTGTAGGGGCTAACCAGGCTTTTGTGGGCTGTCCTGGGAACCTAACCACCATATTTATAACCTTGTGTATTGGGAAAATGTGGTATGAGCTCCAAACATTTGACTTACAGATGAAATTCTAAAATGCAGTGCATTTGTGATCTGGTGCCTGCAACATTAGATTACTACTGAATTTGAACATCATAAGTAAAATAAAATTTAAGAGCATCCAAAAGGATTCCTATGACTACTTTTCATTAGTAGCCACATACAGCTCAGTTGTATTGATAAAATTTTGGTTTTAGCATTTCCATCATTTTCTTGAATCCTCAGAGTTGTAAATTCTCAATAAAAAAAATCACTCTAAACTAAAGTTGGCTTATGAGGCCTTAACCCAGGAGCAAATTTTATTTATTTAGCAATAGTGATTGGGGAAGAGTCCTCTTCTGGCAGCTAATGACCTACTGGAGGACTTACGTGCCCAAGGCAAAGCTGAAGGCCATTAGCCCAACAGGTCATTAACTGACAAATGCCTGACCCTGAGGTCATTTCTGATACTGTAAACTGTGAAAACATTAAAGTGGGTTTGTTGGAAAGTATAGCTCTGCCAAAGAAGTTTCTTTGTAAGCGTTTTTGAAAAATGCATTAAATTGTTTATTATTCATGTGGCTTAATTGTCTTTATTTGGTGCCATTTTCAGTGAGCATAGTAAGTCCATCAGTCATCAGTAAACCCCAAAACTGTACTCTTTGTCCAGTCTTTAGTTTTTTAAAGGACAGTTTCCCTCTTTAGAATATCAGATCAACTATTTCATTACTAAGCAGCTTCAGCTACACTGTTGTGAATCACTTATGTTTTCATAGTGTGTTGAGCTATACAGGCATTTCGCTATTTTCTACTCCTCAGAGATGACCTATAAAGCTACTAAGAGATGTGGACAGAGTCCCAAGGTGGAAGTCTGTGTACTTAATTCCTATCTCAGGATTTTGTTTTTTTTAATTAGCCATTTAACATTGGATAATTCGTTTTACCTCTCAGAATTTCAGGTTCAGTTCTTTTTGTTCCAGACTATTTATCTAATGTCTTAATTACTCCACTTCACAAATGAAAGTAGAAACCTCATAATGTAGAATATTTAATATTTATTAAAATTACTACCAAACATCTTTAAATATTATTAACATATTTATTGAGTGCTTGCTATGTAGTAAGCATGGTGGTAAGTACGCTATGCTTATAAACCCATTTAATCCCTTCTGAGATGCAAGAAAGGGTTAAGCAATTTCTTCGATGTATCGCTGCTGCTAAATGATAGAGCTGCTGTCTAAATCCAGGCAGTTTGGCTCCCAAATCCTCATGCTTAACTAAAGTAGAAAACTAACAAGCCAACAAAGAACCATGATAACTTTTTTGCCAGCGACTTTGCAGTTACCAATCCTGGAATTTTTATCATAAAGAGCTACTAGTTTTTAAATATTGGAATAAATATTTCAATGTAAGAATCTATAGAGGCTTTAGAAAACATTTTAGAGAAATAACTATTAAGCAAAGACAGTTTTCTTGTCTGTAAAGTAAAGGCAGCATTATCTTCATCCCCTATATTCTTGCTTCAGTATTGTCTAATTCTGAGTGTTGTAGGAAAGGGTCTGAACTTAAAACATATGACCATATCCTGAAAATGACATGAAATATGAAGGAATAAAAAAGACCAAGAAAAGTTGTTTATAAAATAGAGATATATTAGAGAAATCTTTAGAACGTAGTACCCGTAGGGCCAAGTTATTTTTAGAATGACGTTGAATCACACATTTTAGAGAGCTGTGGAGCTATTTGGAAGGAATACAATTACAGTTTTAGACAAGATGCATGGATTTTAGTGCATATGATTCATGTTTTTATTTCTGTGGCTGCCTTTGAAGAACAAACCTTGGGATGTCTCTCAATTGCAAATATCTGCCTTTTACTGTGGCCCAATGTAAAGAGAACTGGTTGAACTGAAAAGGGACTTGTGCTACCACCAAAAGACGTGGTGTCCTTGGAATTGCAAGATGTATGTGTGAATCCCAGACAAATCTTGAAGTGTTTAACTCGTTGTCCCAGTGGGGTCTAAGCCAATTGTTTTTATGAAGTTTGCAGGATCAAAGCTGAAAGTCAACATTAGGATATAAACCAACAAGGTCAGTACGCACCTAACAGAGTCAACCCCGCAGCACCTAGGAATGATTCTGTCTCATCCTGCTTCCTGCTCCTATTTGCACTCAGTTAATTAACATGTTTTGATATAAACTGATAAAGAAATTAATACCTTTTCAGACATTTCAGAATAAAAGTGTTTAAACTGCTTGCCAAAAGTTTGGGACTTCATGTGCAATTAGGATGGCTAATCAGTGTATGAGCTCTGCGTGACATATATCAGCATCATGTAAGATAATGTTTCAAGCCACAGATTGCATCATGTTTATTGGTGGGTGGCGAAATCAATGTAGCCCGTCTCAATGCTTTTTTAATGGAGTATAATAGAAAATAGAGGGATAATAAAACTTTTATGAAGCTTCATTCATTTTTACATGAATGCATATACTTTGTCATGATATAAAATAGAGTTATTACTGTGGGTTGCAATTTAAAAATTTTGGAAGTCGATACTATTAGGCAGTGTTCTAGCCAGCTGCATCCATTCAGTTGATGAAATATTGTACTATGATATTTCATATTGTATACTATAATATATGCTATAATACAAAGTTTTGCATTGTGAACTTGGGTTTCTCAAGTTTAACTTTTAGGTAAAATCACACTTGGAGAGTATCACTGGAAAAAATGGAGCTTCTCAGCCACATGGGAAAAAGTGGGCAGATCACTGAAATGGCAGATACAATTCTCTAAGGGCAAGTTCGGTCAGAACAAGGTACACTGTATAATAATGCTGCTAAGCAAAGAACATACTAGTATGGAGCAGACTTCATTGGCATCAGTTCCCATATAGAGGGTGGAGAGTCAAAATCTGACTGTGGTGTGACAATATCAGGATTACTTTTTTTGTTTCATGACTAAGCATTCAGTTCTCAGCTACTATTTACAGTTTTTGTAATAATACTAGATACTTGGCACAACTAATTTTTTTAACTTATGAGAAAGCCTCTTCTTTATTTCTTATGAAAAGTTAATCGTGATTTAAGCATTCTAAATTATCTGCCACTTTTTTCAGAGAACTAATTGTTTAAATAGTAAATGATTATTTGTCTTTGTTCAGTGACAAACAGAAGGCCAAGAACCATACACCTTTATTCAACAGGTGACCAAATTGTTGTACTACTTTTTTACTATTAGTAAAAGAAACCTACTTTTTTGGCTAATCAACTATTCCTTAAAGTTTTTGTGAATAAAAAATGCATACAGCTGCACATTTAGTTACTTCTGGTCACGGGGCTTACCGCTGATAAAGCAGACGCCTCTTACCTAGAGGTGAGGCGGACTGAGTCCCAAGGATGGATGTGGCTGGCCGGGGGTCATGCAGCTTACCTGTGTCTTACCCTTCTAGGTGACAGGACACAGGTTAACGGCCTTTATCTTTACCAGGCTGTACCTGCTTTCGTTAGTGCTGTACCAGGCACATAATAGTCTGTCACCAAATGTTTATGGAGTGAGTGCACTAGTCAATAATAATACTAATTTTCAGCGGTTCAGATTCAAGCCATTCTCCTGAACTTGTGGACTATTTCTTATAAGTTTTATCAATTGTGATTTATATACTTTTCTTTAGTTCACGAAATTTTCCTGAGTCCTTTCTGACAAATGTTACCACTAGTTAGAGGTTATGAACCAGTGTATCAGCTGTTCTAAATTAAAAATTAAGATTATCAATTTGCCGAGTTTTTGCTGCACCTGTCCTATTTGCAGTGCCATTTCTCTCTCTGCTCTTCCCTCTTAGCCAGAAAGAACTTCCAGCTCACAAGAACAGATTGCTGTCCCTCCCACAAATAAGCTCGGCCTTACACATTTGGCAGCATTGAACAGGCTCCCTTCAAAAAGCCAAGTTAGGAGCTTCCTCCAGAACTCCTGTGAGTTAGTGGTGTGTTTGTTTGTAGCAGACCTTTCATCATTGTCTTCATCAAACCTAGTCTTTGTCTGATGGGAAGGAGTGGAGAGAACCATTCATTCATAGGCTTCATCAATGGCTTTATTAAAGCCACTCATTTATATTAATCAGCATTGCAGATCAGGGCTCATCTGGGCTGTTTTTGCCCAGGTGGTGGGTGAGTAGATTCACCCCTTACTTGGCCACTGCTGCTGTTCCCTGTGTTCTTTCAAGGTTGCTTCTCCACTGAGCCTGCCAGCCTGGTAGCTCTGGCTGAACACTGAGGGCTGAATCCACATGGATGGAGATGGTTCGCTTAAACGCAGTTTATAAATGATGAAGTGCTTTACAAGTGATAGCGATTATTGTTGGTTTCTATGTGGGATTGCAGTGCTCCTTTCCCATTCGCTCTCTACCTTACCTTGGTAATGTCAATCTTTCTGTCTCTAAATGCACCTCTCAAATACTTGGTGCCTCATTTGTGTAAAGAGAAACTAAAAACAGTTGCTAACTGCTCTGATTACTACCATTAGCAGGGTACTCAGCATCCTTTATAAATATATTTTTCTGTAGACCCTTTCATTCACAATATAGGTTTTCTGGCTTAAAAAAATCTTGACAGTATCCCTTCAAATGCCAAAGCTCTTTGAAAAGGACACATTTACATTAAATTCATCTTTTGTTTCTCCCAAGATGTATATGAAAAATAATTCTTCCCCAAGGACCCTTTACCTGTGCCACTGCCTTATGCATTGCTGTTTGTTCCTGAAGGTTGGGGGAGGCATGCAGTAAATTTGCGTGTAATTAATGCCATGAGCCCTGCAGATGTGTGCGTGCAGGGCTGTTTCCTTTGCTAGCAGCTGTTCAGAGTAGTAAAAGCCAGGGGCCACGTGTTCATTTGCTTCCTAAATAGAGTGATGGATCGCATGTTGTCTTGTCATTCCACACTGTAGCAAAAACCATCGTTAAAACAACCTTTCTGACCCAAGTTTTTGAAAGAAGGTTATAAATCCGTAATAGCCTCCACAGTTCTTGTATACCTACCAGGCAAATAGTCTATGTAGTGCCTTTTTTAAGTAAAATAAAATACAACTAAGCTGCCTTAATACATCAACTGAGTTAGCTTATACTGGCTAGCTTTAATTGAGCCACATTAGTTTATAGTGAACATTTTTCTAAAGATTTTGTTGCATTTTACTTTTTTAAAAGATTTTATTTATTTATCTTTAGAGGGGAAGGGAAGGAGAGAGGGAGAGAAATATCAATGTATGGTTGCCTCTTGAGCATCCCCTGCTGGGAACTGGCCTGCAACCCTGGCATGTGCCCTGACTGGGAATCGAACCACAGTTGTTTGGTTGGCAGGCCCATGCTCAATCCACTGAGCTACACCAGCCAGGGCAGTTGGATTTTACTTTTAACTTAGGATAGGTGGTCTACGCAAACCAGAGTGTTCTGGTTTACTAGTTAAACACCTACAAGTCTGGCGCGTTTACTCCATCTGTCAAATGTTAACTGACAGTACTCCTGAGTCACGTTTATTGAGAAGGAACAATTTGTCTGCACAGAATGCTTACACCACTTTTTAATCCTACTTTTGGTAATCCAGGGACTATCAGTTGAGTATATTCCATAAATCAGTTTGTGAATATAGCTTAGCATAAAGCTTCTCTGAGACCAAAAGCCCCCACCCATGAGAGTAGGTTTATTATTTTATCTGATTATAAAGCACTATAATAAAATGAGAGAGGAAATGTAATACATTGTAAATTTAAGCAATATAGAAAAGTTGAAGGAAAATTGTTTTTTAAATTTGCACACAACTGCAGGTTTCTCCCTTTCTTTTTTAAGATTTTATTTATTTTTAGACAAGGGAAGGGAGAAAGAGAGGGAGAGAAACATCAATGTATGGTTGCCTTTCACGCACTCCCTACTGGGGACCTGGCCCATAACCCAGGCATGTGCCCTGACTGGGAATCAAACCAGCGACTCTTTGGTTCAGAGGCCAGCACTCAATCTGCTGAGCCACACCAGCCAGAGCTGAAGAAAAAAACTTTAATTATAAGTCATCCAGAAACTTACCACTTCCACATTATCATTATTAATATTTTGTTATCCTTTTTTATTGATTTGAGAGAGAGAGAGAATGATACATTGTTCCACTTATTTATACATTCATTGGTTTCTTCTTGTATGTGCCCTGACCGGAGATCGAACTTGCAACCTTGGTGTATTGGGGAGATGCTATAACCAACTGAGCTACTCGGCCAGGGCCTTTTGTCTTTTCTTTTATACTTTTATCTCTGCATATATAAACACATACATGGACCTTATTTTTGTCTTAAAAATACCTATCATGCTTTTCTGTTTTGAAACCAGCTTTTTTTATCCTTAAGAATATTTTACAGACATCTTCGTATAGTAAGTAAGGATTTTTTTTATCATTGTTTTTTTTAACCACCCCCTACTTCTCTCAATTTCTATTTTTTATAATGAGAATTTTACTAAAGCTCAGGACATAGTCATCACAACACCTTTTTATAGATATCACTTCAGTTTTTTAGTTAAAAAGAACATTGAATTGTAGTTAACCCTTGCCAAAAGATAAAGAATGAAACAATTACATATTCTCCTGAAATTGATAAAATTTATCCTGTAAAATCGGTATTTAAGAAATTTATTCAGCCCTGACTAGTGTGGCTCAGTTGGTTGGGCATCACACCACAAAGTAAAAGGTCACCGGTTCATTCTGGGTCTGGGCACATGCCTTGGTTGGGGGTTTGGTTCCCAGTTGGGGCATGCAACCGATCAATGTTTCTCTCTCACATTGATGTTTCTCTCCCTTTCTTTTTCCCTCCTTTCCCATGTCTCTAAAAAATAAATAAAATCTTAAAAAGAAAGAAAAATTTCATTCCAAAGGTCAATTATATCAGATCTGTGTGCTGAGATTTAGGAGCATGTGGATACTGCCTATTACTTATCTTTGGTGAGAGAGCAGTGATTAAAGTGGGAAAGATCAACAGTTGCTTAAGGAAGCCGGTTAGAAGTACACTGTTCATTTGCTTTTCCCTGTGACCTCCCTGGTAGCCAAAAAATGAGGTGGCAGGAGAAGCCGGCCCAATCCACTGACGTTGTAAATGGTTACCACTCTGGCTCACAGAAAGCTAAGGTGTTAGAAAACTGGGGGATAGTTTATGGCATTGCTGTAGTCAGATTTAAACATACGGCACCAAGTGAAGAGAAAAGCATTTTTGCATTTGAATGTACAGGTGAGCAGTTCTGCTATTCCCACAACCTCCAAAATGCAGAAATGAAGAAAACTATCTCCCTTTTGTTTATTCTCTAGACTACTAAAGTATATTTTACACCACTGACGGTGACCGTAATATAATCTGAAATTATTTCAGGATGCAACACGTCATTGTCGCAAAGATCTCTGATTTGGGTTGCAATGGTCTTTCTGTGTGTTTTGTTCTTGAATTAAAATTCACTTTCTTCTACAATGTTTGGGCACCCAATGTAAAAGATGCTGTGGTCTTGGTTCCCACACTATGACTTCCACCTACCCAAGACTTATACTGAAAATATAGAGTAATAATTTAGAAATATGCAAGACTAGTAAGTTAACATTCACTGAGACTTGTGTTCCAAGTGCTTTTCTAAGTGCCCTACATACTTACTCATTAGAGAAGGAAGTGATGTGGGCAACTAGAGCCATTATTTGTTTGATGTAACTTTGCACTTAAACCTGATGTCGTTCCGAATCCGATATGTATGAATCACTCCCAAGCCTTAGAGCCCTTCAAGACCCAGCACTCAGCAATGTGACCTTCAACTGACCCAAGTAGAACTCTTTGCCAGCTTGGTGGGCTAGTCTACAAGTCATAAGGGTTAAAAAAAATGGAAATTGTTTCCTTTTGATTCTGGGTATTGGAACTAAGGGGGATTGGGTACAAAAAGTTTCTCAAATAAAGTAATCAGTATCAGACAGAAGAAGAGGTTCATGTAAAAAGAACAGATTACCAAAAAAGTTTTTAAGTTTACATGCTTAATTATAAATACTAAGATTTGCATTTCTAGAAGCTTAGAGTCTTAGAACTGGAAGGGACTTTAAGGAATTTTTTGGCATCTTTTCTCATTTTATAGTAAGGAAAACCAAAGCTTAGAGAAATTCATTGATTTGCCTGAAATCTCACAATGAGATCTAAGTAGTGGGCCTCGAAGTGGAATCCAGATCCTCCACTCCCGTCCCCTGTTCTGTCATTACCTTCTGATCTGCTGGGCATCTGACGGTGGCTAACACTGAGACTCCCTGAGCCTCTCTTCCTTTAGCTCATGTGTGCTTGCCCTGCTGGGCTGGAGAAACAGAAGTCCTTGAATGTTCCTCATGGTTGCTCTTGTCCAAAGCACCAAGAAGCCTGGGCCTCGGGCTCTTAGCCTCGAGGGGTCTAGCATTAGGCTTCTGGATTCTCCTCTGGCTGCCATTATCCTTGCTAGCATTTGGGGTTGCTCGAACAAATTAGTCCTCAGGAATCTGAAGAAGAAAAATGTCATTAAGCAGTTGCTTTCTCGTATTTTAGTACAAGTTATCTAAACAGGTGAGTGCCTGTGGTACTAAGCCATAAAATGAAAAAAAGATTAGTTTTGTTAAAGTATGTGTGGCTGGTGGCCTTGTGGTCTTTCTATAAATATTTGCAATTTTAAAGGAGGATGATGCTTAAACACATCCCTCTTTGGTATAATTTTAAAAGTAAACATTTCAGGCAATGGAAGGAGATATAACGTGTACTCAAAGTCACCCTCGCCTGGGATACAGGCAATTCCCCTAGGCTGTTCCTGTTTTTCAAGGTCTCTTATCTTCCTGGACTTGTTAACCCACTAGAGTCCGAAGCTTTTTCCTTAATGGTTGTCATTAAGGAAAAATGAAGGTGTGTGTATTCTGCTCAATTTGGAAGTATATGTCATTTACAAATTATGAACTTGTAAGTACAGTGTGCCTATATATGCCGATTGCATTAAGAAAAGAATAGTCAGAGAGTAAAATGTTGTTGTTGTTTCTGCCTCATCTGGAATTTCAGGGAAGTGAAGAACACTGGTTATCCGGAGCCAGATCCATTGTTAAAAGTTCATACCATCTTTCTGACATTTAGTGTCAGACTTTCTCTTTGTAAATCCCTCTTCACTTTACCAGTGCTGGTCTCAGAGCTCAAACTGTTTCAAAACCATAACATTTCTTAGTGAGTGATTGATCTGTATTATGTGTCCAGCCATCAGGAGGATCTTGGGATGTTGCTTGTATAAACTGTAATCCAATCCGATGCTGTGCATTTAGTTACAGTCTTTCATAGACCTATTGACGATACTCAATCCTCCTGGATTTGGGAATAGGGCTTATCTGATACCTTCAGGGGGAAAAAAATCCATTCATTTTTCTCTCTTCCCCACTTAAATAACTCAACACATCTGGTAACACTGTAGGATCATTGTCCTTCCAGTTCCTCTGCAGCTCATATTGCTACAATATTTCTTAAGTATTTAGTTACCTAAAGGGCAATGTGATTTAAAAAAAAGACTTTGTATGGTTCTTACAAATTAACCCATTTGCAGAGCTGGAAAAAAATACTCCTTTAATCAGCAAAATTTCCATATCAGCAGCCTTGTGTAAGTTATACAGTAAGTATGTAAATATAAGTTTGGATATAAATGCTCATGTGTTAAAATTTTAAAGCAATTCTTTCTATAAATTAATGTAATTTGCCTCTAAGAAAATGTTTATTAAATCTGGGGTACCTGAAATTGAAGTATCTTGTTGTTTGGTTCTGTATCCTTTGGCTTAATAATGTCTTCAATTACAAGAATGATAAAAGCTGAAACAAAATCCTTTAATTCAATCAGAACTGAGCTAAATTTTAGGAAGCAAAGAGTGGGAATCAGATACACAACTGCATAATATTGGAAGCTAAATATACAAGATACTAAGTCTTCATAAGAAGCAGATAGGGTTGCCTTGAGGAATTCTTATTTGAAATGGCTGCAATGAATGTTATAATAAATAGCACTATTTTATCTTTTTGAGTTAAGATGATTTATGCAAACAACTGTAAATTGTACAGTAGTTCCAAAGAGACCATTTACTGTTTTCTGCTTGTTTTACATTCTGGAACAAGTTCAAAGCTTTTGATTTTGCTTGATTTTTTTTAAATAGCCTGAGCCTTGAAAGTAATACAGGTTTGATGTATATGATTTCACTACTGTGTTTCTGTAAAAAAATTTCAAGTTTGAAAATAAGGTATGTTTGACCCAGGGTTCCTACACCAAATAAATCCACAGTGCATTTTAAGAGCAACAGAATGAACACATTTGAAAGGTTAATCATTCTTTTGCATTTGCTTTTCATTCTGTATTAAGTATGAAAATTAGCATTGTAATCACTGCCAGAACAGGGATAGTGGAAAGTATCCACCTGACAGAAATAAACATACAGAAAATAAATTGGATTAAGATTTCAGTAGTTATCTGAAATGTAAGCTTATGTTCAAAGTGGCTATTACTGGACTTTCATGTACAGTACTTAAATACTGTGACTATAAGGTTTTTGTGGAGTTTTTTTGCTTAAATTATGACTGAAAAAAATTGGATCACGGCTCTTAATATCCAGGTGGGCAACGTCATTGCCAGAATCTTTGCACATAACCCTGTTTTTGTTTTGCTTTGTTTCTATCAAACATAAGTACTGCCTTGCTCCTAAGTCTTCTGAGGCATTCTGAGGTAAAAATGTTTTTTTAATTGTTTCTTTTAATTTTTGATCTTGTTTTTTTAGGTTGTGGAACTTTTAGCAAGTGCACTTAGGGACTTGGTACGAGGAGTATACCATGAAAATTTTACTTCAGCAAAGGTAAGGATTTGGTAGTCATTATAAAATGTTAGGTAAAAACCCTCATGGCAAAACTAGAATTGACGAGTGAAAATGTCATTTTTGTTTTCTGTTTAAATTGCACATGACATTTTTTTTAGATTAGTGTTTTGGCTACAAATTCATGGCCATACGCTTGCTACATAGCAGATTTAGCCAATTAAAACAACCTCTTATCCTCTAGCTGGATTCACAGTCTGTTCCATCTGCAGCAGCCCAGTAGATAGCAGGATTTTGCTGGCTGGCAGGTAGCTCTGTCAAAAGACAAGCAGACTGGAGGAACAGTTCACGCTGAGGTGACTGGGCCTGGCCTTTCCCCAGAGGAGGGGCCTGCCATGTCCCAGAGGAGTGGACATGATTCCAAGAAGGTGACTATTGGGCACATGAGGGAGGGGTGTCTTTTATATCTAAGATCCAGAATTTACTGCATTATTAAATTCTCCGCAATAAGAATGTCAATGGTTGCACAGTTGGATTATTCTGATAAATTTTATAGATCTAGAATTAAGGCTTTTTGACTCATTTGGCAGGACATCTCAAGAAGGGTTAGGTTTTATTTCCTTAAAATGCCGTTAATACATTTCAGTAGGATATTGAATGTGAAGCAATTGCTTCATTGACCACCATCATCATTTAACATGGTATCTGCTATTATAAGGGGTTCCCATTATAGTGTTTCATTATTCTAACTTCTTTCCCTTATGTGTTAGCAAGATTTCACTCACTGCAAATGAGAAAATATATGCACATATGCACATCTTAAGCTTTTTGACATTTCCATTTGAAAAAAAGAAAGACAAATTTTACTGGAAATGAAACATAGAGCATGAGCAACTTGGGTAAGAAATTTAAATGTATAGCCCAGGGGTTCTGGGTGTTTCAGAGAGTGGTTAGTGAAATGTGAAGAATCGTACCTTGGATGTCTGCCTATAGTGTATTTGGTTCAGGGAACTACCGCTCCCAGTAATCATATCTAACTTCATCCAAGCAGCATAGTAGAGTGTGGAGACCTGGCAGGATGTTTGACCACAGTGTTCCCCCTTTGTGGTATTTTTCAAAAACATACCATAGTCACTGTGGCTAAAAGGTTAAAATAGCAGATTATAAGATGGAAGACTCCTGGTCTAACTCCGCTCATAGAAAGTCATCCTGCATGTGGCCTGATGATGATGGATAGCTAACCAGACAACACTGTGTAACAATGTGGGGAGTAATCACCTCTGTCTTTACACTTAATCTTAATAGCAGGTGCTACTGCCATCCCCATTTTACATATGTGAAAATCGAGGTTTAGAACAGATTGAGCAATTTGTTTACAGTCATACAACTTGTTAGTTGAGATTTAAACTCCAGAGCTCAGGCTCTTAACCTCTCATCCTGTGCCTCTGTACCTTAATAAAAATTGATTTGCTGCTACCTGCCTGCCATACCTGGGATCCCACCGTATGCGATGATTACAGTGGCCTCTTCTGGCAGCTGAGGCATTGTTTTCCCTTTGGATATTTTCAAGGTGTTCAACTTAGTTTTATATAAAATATTAATATTTTACAGTTAAATATATATTTTTAAGTGAAAGTGTTATTGGTTTAAAGATTCATGGTTTATTCATTCTCACCATTTGTTCTCTATAATTAGTTCAGTTCATTAATAATTTAGTGAACATTTGTTGCATACTTTGCTATATGTCAGGAAGACCTAATGGCAGCAACAATAATAAATGCTTGCAGAGCACTTTATAGTTTGGTTATACTTCCTTTCAACATAATCACCAATGGAAAGGGTGACATTGTTGGTAAACCCATTTTATTCAGTCAGAGCCTGAAATTCATAATTGACAAATAGCAGAAAAGCTTAGTGCCAGAAATTGTTAATGCATGTTTGACGGTGACATGATCTGAACCCAGGTTTTTTGACTCCACGTCTCATATTATCTGTTTCTTCCTGGGGTAAGAAAAGATGAAGCAGCAGTACATGAGCCACCATGTAGCAAGCAACAGTTGCTGACTTTGATTAACAAATAAGTTTTACACAAAAGAATCTGTAGCTCCCCTGGCCAGTGTGACTCAGTTGATTGGGCATCATCCCACAAACCAAGAGGCCGTGGGTTTGCTTCCCAGCCAGGGCATATGCGTGGTCTCTGGTCCCTGGTCAGGGCATGTATGGAGGGCAACCTATGTGATGCTTCTCTGTCACAATGATGTTTCTCTCCCTCTCTTTCTCCTTCCCTTCTGGAATGGAATGGAATGGAGTGGAGTGGAATGGAACGGAA